>JAAVTI010001011.1:0-101851 GCA_011947335.1 Phytophthora constricta | reverse complement strand
TCCAAATGGCGTAATAAACGCTGAGATGAGTCGCGCACGGGTCATACGACCCAGAACCCGCTGGCCATGTCGAGGGAGCAGAACCACAAGTACTTATCCAGATCTTCCAGCAAGTCATTCACCAGCGGCATCGGGTAGATCATCAACTGCGTCAACCCGTTCACCAGTCTGTAGTCGATGCAGAGCCGGATGTCGACGCCGTTTTTCTTTATGATCACGACGATGGGCGACGCCCATGGTGACGTGGACACTCGGATCATACCTGCACTGAGAGGAGCCCTTTGAGTAGATCGGAGACTTTCTCTCTGAATCGCGGCGGGATCTTGCGAACCCGTTGGGCGACCGGCTTGGCGTCCCCGACGTCGATATCGCATACGACTCCCACAGCTGCGGAGGCAGCGCGTTGCCTTTCCTATGAGCCACTTTCGTCGCTTCCAGATGATTTGGCGTAGTCGTTCTTGTTGCGCGGCTACCTCGGGTGTGACTCCCGTGAGTCTCCCGACTTTGAGATCTTCAATCTTCATCCGTCAGGGAGAGTTCTGGCAAGATGGCCATCTCATCCTCCAGATCATCTGCGAAGAGGTCCGATCCCTCGTGAATGAGTACCGCATCGTCTGCTTCCAAGTTCATTCCCGTCTCATCCTCCACCGTATTCCCTGGGATCAGGTCCGGAGGATGTGTCACCGGATGTGTTTCTTCGACCTTCCCGATTTGTCCCACGGTGTCGCACTTCTGGTTCCCGCGCTGGCTCTTTCCCTGTCCCACATTGGGTTCGTGCGTGGATTCCGACATCGTAGCCACCGCGATGACTGGGATGGGCTTCCGTTGGCGCTCCTCATCCTCGTTCTCCGTTCGTCGCGCTGAAGGATTCTTCGGGGCACGGTGTACGTCGGGCGTTCGGTAAGGGGTCCTTCCAGTTCCAGATCCGGGCCCCAATCTCCGTCGGCGTCACAAGTTGCGCCATACACTAGATTCTGCCATTCCTGGTACCGGCGTGACTCTACTTGCACGAAGCCGAGCGCACGCGGTGAGGAGTCGACTGGTGTCCACCAGCCGAGCGTCACGTGAGCGTCCAGCGTGATCGGCTTGTTGCTGATGTTGGTCACCCGCAGGTATGTCCGTCGTCCACAACCTTGTTCTTGATAACGGTGACGACCCACGTTTGGCCTCTTGTGACCCATAGGCGTGGAGCAGTCCGTTCCGGTCGAAGACGGACGTCACGCGTTCGCCCGGGTCGATCTTCTCGGCGAGGTCGTGGTAATCGACTGCATCCTCGCACCGTACAACGGTCTTCTCCCGATCATTTGAATGCATACTTCGTCGGGGAGACATGCGGTGCCATCTGCTGTGTCAATGCGCACCCCGGCGGGCACCATGAAGTTCATGCCCAAGATGGCTTGCTGCCCAGCCAGGTCGCCGACCCAGATATCCAGGAAGTAAACCAAGTTTCCTGCCAAGGTAACTTTGATCCGTGTTCTCCCAATGGTGTAATACGTCTTGTCGCGGATTCCCACACAGTTTTGTGTTGTGTTCGTGTCGATTAGGCAACCTACCTCACGAGCAAAGGTGGTGTCCAGTATGGACACCTCGGCACCTGTATCGAGTAACAACATCGCACGGTGGTTGTTCAGCTTCCCATAGATCTTGGCCTGTCGATACCATTTGTCCGGCGCGTAGTACTTCCAGTATCCGCGTCGTTCTCCAGGCTGCAGTTCAATGATATCCAACGGTGACTCTCGCTCATACTTGTCCGTGAACCGGATATCCATGATTCGAGGAGCACGCGCTTGCGAAGTACGTTGTAGGTCGGATTCACATGTATTATGGATTGGGGTAGTCGAGTCTTCACTAACCACCTCTCGTGCCTTCTTGGCCACATATGCATAGACGGAAACAGATCGCTCGTCTCGTACTGGTTTCCAAACCAGCGAGCGATCTAGTTTAACATCTTTTTCGCAGGCGGCGGCAGCATTCCTGCGTGTTTTTGCGGGTCGTACCATTGGCGAAGTTGGTTGAAGAATTCTTCCATGGGACACTCCCGGCTTCGTGTACGTCGCCACAGGCCTTGCACGTACGCAAGCAACGATCGGTAGGATGATGGCCTCCACACTTCTGGCACGTCAGCAGACTCCAGCAGTCTCCATCGGAGTGGCGATAAGACTTGCAGTGACGGCATCATGGCCTATCGCGCCCCGAGTCATCCGTGTCGAAGTTACGACGCACGGTTTCGCCCGGCTGTGTTTGGCCGGTCACAAACAACTTGGCTCGTTCATCCTCGTCTTGGTCTTGATCATACATCTGCTCGTCGCTATCCCGCTCTCCCCGTTCTGAGTCGCACCCGTCGGACGCGACTTGAACCGCGTGGACCGCGCGTGCTGCCGGCGCTGGCGTCGGTGCCTTCTGGCGGAACTTGTTAGATCCGAACAGGGTCTTCTTTCGGCGGACCATTCCTCGTTGTCGGGCACGCAGCTTCTTCTCCAACGTGACTACATCTGGCACTTCCATCAAGGTAAGACGAGAAGCTAACTCCTCTTCCTGTGAGCCGAGGGTATTGATGAATAACTCCACATGCTCCCGTTTCTCCCCATTAGTCCCGTCCGCATACCGGACCTTCGCCCGCATTCCTGCGACGTTGAGCCGGTACAAATAATCCAGAGGCGTTTCGTCCGGGTGCTTGTTGGCGTGATAATAGCGGCTTGCCATAGACACGCCTTTGCCGCAGTACTGTATGCGGAATTGTTCCGTCAGGTCCGTCCATGACTTCTTGACTTGGCGGTCCAGTTGAAGATACCATTGGCGTGCGGGTCCAGCCATCAAATCTCCGAACAGCGCGCACACTTCACTACCGGTCATGCCATCGCGGCGGGACGCCGACTTCACGCGGTTTAGCCAGGTTCGAGCCTTTTCTTTGCTGGAGTCCCGACCGTGGAACTCTTTCAATTCCGAAAACGCAGATAGTCGCACGCGGAGACAGCGAGACCGGCATTGCCGGCCGTAGCGGTCGAAACCGCAGCGGTATTTCCCGGTGTTTCCGTTTCCAGATCGATCAAGTCGTCTGGATCTTCGTCCAGTCGCGTCGACGACGCGTGGGTCGGGACGTGGAGTGTGAGCTCACGGATTCCATGGCCACATCGACCTCGGTTAGCTTGGGCGTCATAGCTCGAGCCGTGACTGGTTCGGATCGGGAACCAGGCGCGTCTGCGTTGGCCGTTCGCATCATCGTCGCCTGCATCAGGCGGACAATCGCGTCTTCTAGCGCCTGGGGAATGGGTTCCTCCTTAGCGACTGGTGACTCAGCTCGGGCCGGCGGGTCGGTGACTGGCATGCGGGGATGTCTTTCCCCGGGCATGGTCATCCGCTTGAACGACTCAATGCTGCTGTTGGAGTCCACGCTCGACGGGTACAGAGCACGTCGTGGTATCGCTAGAGTCGGCTCCGTTTTGACTCGGGGTTTCGTCTCGGTGTGAAGTGGGGATGCCTCCCTCTTAATTTTCCCGACCAGAACGGTTAGAGGGTCGAGTATGGTCGTGATCGCATGATTTTAGGACGCAAGGTCCCAATCGTACACTCTCTCCATCTCGAAGGCGCCTAGCACGAAACTCGACTCCCGGAGCATGTCGAAGAGCGCGTGCACCGCGAGCCGGACGTCTACCAAGTTGGCAACATCGGGATCCTGGAACGGCCCGGTCAGCTCGCCTATCAGCTTGGGCTGCAGGAAGTTCAGGGCTGGGTCCTGTTCCAGCATCCAAAACAGCTCGGTTCATCTCAGGCCGTAATCCAGTTCTTCTGTCGTGTATTGTCGCCCCGAGCGTTTACCTTTCGGTTCACGTGGCGCCCGCTCGTCCGCCGAGCTGGGCGCGCGCAGCTTCTTCTTCTTCTTCGCCGGTTTAGACCCTTTGTGTTTCGGCGGGGCTTTGGCGGCGGGTGGTTTTTGGTCTTCAGTCTTCACAGACGTTCGGCCTGGGGACCCCGACTACGTCGGGGTCCGTGGTGGTTCCTGGTGGAAGCACATCGGGAACGGCGAACTGTTCTTCGAACGCCTCCTGTTCATCGCTGGCCGTATGGCCTGTCGTGAAGGTTCCCTCGGAGCTCCACGACGTGGCAGGTCTCTCATCGAGCTCATTTGTCACCGACGACCTTTCGATCGGTGACGCTCCCGCTTCCGGTTTTTGCTTGATCGTTACCCCATCTTCCGGAGTAGTACTCCCGGGTCGCGGCACCATTGTGGAATAGCGCTCTCGCAAAGTTTGCAAGTGGGGTCTCACACAAGCCCGTCGCGGTCTATACGTTGACCGCACGGGCTTTCCCGGTCTTGTAGAATGAATTGCAGAAATGAATTGTGCATCGAGAAGGAATTCTGCCATTCCACAAAAAGAAACACGATGGTGAAGCTGGTGTGCGCGGTGGTTGGAGTCGGGAGCGTCTTCCCTGTGGATATCGACATCAGCGAGATGGTCGGAGATCTGAAGGACAAGATCAAGGAGAAGAAGCCCGGTTTGATCTTGCTGAAGCTGTATCTCGCAAGGGAGGGCGACACGTGACTGAACTCGCGAGACGAGGATATAAAGGCGTTCAAGGCGAAAAGATTTCCAGGTCGAATCAAAAATCTCATGCAAGAACACCTGCTACTGGATGAAACCGCGAGGCTTGACGACGACGACTACTTCCGCAAGAATTTCCAATCAAGTGATCGAGACATCCATGTGCTGGTGGAATGTCCGGATGAGCCGGATCAAGTCAACAAGTACAAGCGTAAGTGCGTTACTCTGCCCCTACAACTACTGTATCATTATTTTGATGCAGCACTACTTGATGATGTCAGAACAGGATGGATTCGATGACTCTTTTATGGAGAATTGGTTCTCATGGCACTTGCCCTGGTCTTCTCTGCAGTCGTTGTTCTCTGTGGAAAAGGAAAAACGTGCTTAAGCGCTGCTACATTCATTGTAGTTAGTAGCGTATTGGGATCATTGATAGGGATCATGGAGTTCCGGAGACGACGCATCAAGTCAAAGATACCACTTGCGTACAGACGTTGGGGGTATGAGTCGATCTCTTGAGTGTTGCCTTTGGTTCTGAGCCTGAGCAGTGATGATGAAAATCATTCCGCTTATTTATTTGCGTCTTAACGTTAAGAAGATATCGCTTGGACACCACTGCCCAGTTGCTGTTGCCGTCGGCGTACACAAAAATCACATCCATTCTGTCCGATGCTAGAATTGACGCTTGTGGTGGCTCAAAGCAGATACGACATTGCTGAGAGCGTGTGTTATTGTGCCAACTGAGGGAACATAGAGTCGTTTTTATACAGCTTTTCGTACGTATACTTTCTAAATTACAGTTATTCGGGGTAAAAGTAGCGCGTTGGCTCTCGTCTGCGGACTTATAGCCGTGGGCCCGCCCTCTCTCGCTTGCTGCTCTGCGCTCGGGGGCCCATCCCGGCCTCAAGTATTCGACTCGGCCAGGCGCTGTGTCTGGGATTAGATATTAACTCCTTGACAGTGTTGCCGAGGCCAGGTCAACGTTTGTAACGTCGGATACCCATTTGGGCACGATAACCACTCACTATTAATATCAATATCGCTCGTCCTCGACTCCAGATATGCAACGGTGACCATCATTTACTCCATTTAGTAGTCTATACCACCAACAGCAGTTTGAAAGCCTTCGAATGCAGTTTATCTTCGCGAACCAGGTCGTCCGATACTAGAATTGAACTCAATAGCAACTTTAAGCCTCTACCGCAGCACAACGATTTCTCAAACTCTAAGTCCATAGAACAGCTACTATATTTCGTCATATTGGCGTCAATCCTAATGACGTTAAAGCACTTGTAAGTCAAGAATTTATCAAACTGATGTCTCAGTTCATATGAACTGAGACATCATTTAGTATCCGTAAGGAGTTGACTACAAGCAATAATTCCAAGACACGACAATGACAAACTCGCTCTCAAAGCATCAAATAAGTATCTGAGAAAGCCAGACAACCCCGGGCGGAGTTTTGAATTTGGGTTAATCCTTTCAAGCAGCAATGCCAAGACACGACAACCACAAACTCGCTTCAAAGCAACTCCATGTTCAAATAAGTGACGCCGCCCCGGGTTTTTTCAAGGTACAAATTTTATGTCCAAAAGCACGGTATTTCCTTCAGATATTATTTATTTGCAGAACTATCTGATTCCGCAATGAACAGTGGCGCGATGGCACAGAAGAAAGCCGTGGATTAATTTTGTTTATCTTTATTTTTAAAATTGCACTAGCATAAACTGTGGTCGCTTACTTAAGTATGCCTGCGGTTGCACAAATTCAGAGCTTCTCCAACACGGCTTTGGAATAAATCCCCTCTAAACGGTCATGACCATCGCAATGCGAGCGAATGTTACGCTCAGACAATCCTCTTCTTAGTGATAGCGTCGGGAAGAGGCTATTTATCACTAGCAAGAGGTATCACTATCAAGAAATTGTACCATGTAAGAGGTACATTTGACATTGGTGGCTGTGGTTCGGCTTCTGCTGCTTGGCGGCAATATCGTGGTTCAGCTTACTGGTCGAAGCCACACGATGCCATCGCCCACCAAGCCATTCAGCACCCGCATCAGGCTCACCAATGCCAGCGGCTGCAGATTTGTCGCCATAAAGACGAATATCCCAAAACGATTTTGCCCGCTGGGCTCAAAGATGTTCCAGCTTGAGCGCCTTTCCTCTCAGGCTGTGATTTTAATCACGGATGAGGACTTTTGCAGCGCTGGGGTTGAGAAGGACAGCCCTCAGTGTAGTAACGAGCAGAAGGAAGACCTGCAAGAGATAGCTGATACGGTGGTGACCACCGCAGACCTTACTGCCCAGACACTACAGGGGCGACTGCAGTGGATGGCCAAGTTCCCGCTAATGATTTGGGCGTGCCAACCTTGGCAGTGAGAGGCTTCGGATCCGTGCAGAGTGCGTTTAGAGAGGGGTTTGGCAGAAAGCGAGGGCGTAAACAGCAACTGTCCTTGGTAAGATTTCTTCGGTCGTGCTTCACGGAATGTCCGAATTCAATAGTTAAGCACCTCTAGTTAGTGATATGCGAAGTTTTTGTATCACAGAGCACGATCTTGAGGTTGGAGGAAGATTTGACTTGGTTTTATACAGTCCTGGACACAATTATACGGCCACCACAACTTTTTGCAAGAGCTTCGCCAAAAAATATTATTTCAGGGTGGGGTTTTGACAGACGTGTTAATAGCAAAACACGCTTGTAATGAACAGGCTTAGGTTAACGCTCGCGTTTCTGGAGTTTGAAAGGGGCTGGCATACAGAGAACTGTTTTGACCACAACTTACGGCCACCCTGAGCCCGTACAGTGCGCGCCAGGTTATTATGACCAAGATATGTTGTTTGTGACGTTAATGCGGCTTCGAGACTTGTTTTAACGCGCGGGATATCGCAGTTTAAGACAGGGCTAGTATACAGACAACCACTTTTGCTAGTGCGCCCAGCAATAAGACCACTTTGGCACCATACAAAAAGCAAGATAAATGCTGAAAATGGCTACACCATTGCAAACCATTTATTTCCTACGTAGCGCTGACTCGCGCCCCCTCCGCGCTGACTTGCGCTCCCTCCAGTACTCATTTTCGCTCGAATGGGGAGGGGACCTGAGCTATCGGACCAAGAGAGAGGAAGAATCAAGGGACTGTTTGAGGCGGGCTGCAGTGAGCGCGAAATTGAGCGACGTGTGGGCCGCTCACGTGGAGCTATCAACCGTGTGCTGCATGGGGTCCAGAAGGAGCGAAAGAAGCCCGGACCTGCTGCTGCTATGACCGAGCGAGAGGTGCGCTTGCTGCTGCGTACCGCGGCCAAAGGTGACTACTCTGCGCAGCAGGTCAAGAGCAAACTGAGCCTGTCGGCATCGGTGCGCACTATTCAGCGCGTGCTTGCCGGTGTCGACTGGCTAATTTACACTAAAATGGACAGCACCTTGCCGCTCTCTGTAGAAGACAAGGTGGTAAGAGAGGAGTGGGCATGGGCAAGAATCTTTAACACGGATGGCGCCGGGTCCTGTGACGCCATCATCTTCTCAGACGAGAAGAAGTGGAACCTCGATGGACCCGACGGCTTCCAGACGTACTGGCGGGACATTCGCCGGCCACCTCGACAGACGAAGTGTCGCCAGGCAGGTGGCGGTTCGGTGATGGTGTGGGCGGGCTTCAGCGCCGCTGGCAAGACGAAGCTGGCTGTGCTGCATGGCAAGCAGAACTCGGACAACTACGTGTACACGGTGTCCGAGTATCTGCTGCCGTTGGCCCACCTGCACTATGGCACCAATTTTGTCTACCAGCAGGATGGGGCATCCATCCACCGGTCCAAGAGGACAAACGAGTTTTTTGAAGAGCAAGGCATGCATGTGCTTCCCTGGCCAGCCAGATCTCCAGATTTAAACCCCATTGAGAATCTGTGGTCAATTATGAGCCGGCGTGTTTACGTCAATGGACGACAGTTCAACACCGTAATGGAACTAACGACAGCCCTGCTGAATACCTGGGAGGCTATTGAGCACTCAACACTACTGGCATTGATCGAGTCCATGCCGCGCCGATGCAAGAAAGTCATTAAGAAACGTGGTGATAAAATAGACTACTAGTGTAGCCATTTTCAGCATTTATCTTGTTTTTGTATGGTGCCCAAGTGGTCTTATTGCTGGGCGCACTGGCAAAAGTGGTTGTCTGTATACTACCGTCTTACCGCGCACTAGACGCCTAAGCGGTCAATAAAAATAGACAGCCCACTGGGCGTAGTATTCCTGTATAGCGCC
The DNA here is from genome assembly GCA_011947335.1 of Phytophthora constricta. NCBI lineage: Eukaryota > Oomycota > Peronosporomycetes > Peronosporales > Peronosporaceae > Phytophthora > Phytophthora constricta. Next base: position 93,055 of record JAAVTI010001011.1, on the reverse strand, counting down.
TGGGCGCTCTAATTGAACAGCCCACCAAAACGAGACGAACGGCGAGGCAGAGGAGCAAACATGTATTAAAGATGCATACCATTGTGGAGGAGCGGCCTTCAATGGAAGAATGAATTGGTGCAAATGGTCGACCCATCGGATGGATGGACCGCGACCAGACCGGGAGAAGGGAACGAAGGAACCTGCAGAATGATGGTCAGCAACGGGACGACAGGACCTGATTTGGGAGAAGAATGTCTCGTCTACGCACCCCGGTCTAGAGGATGTCTCGTCTACGCACCCCGGTCTGGAGGATGTCTCGTCCACGTACCCCGGTCTGGAGGATGTCTCGTCCACCCCGGTCTGGAGGATCCGGCTTGAAGATCAAGCCAGTCAACCACGCCAGCCAAAATAAGACGCACGACAGTAGGGGTAGGGGAGAATATGGAAGGCTCACAGAGCTTCAAGGAGGTAGCCAAGGGAGAATAGCTGGGAAAGGATAGGGGATAGGATAAGCTCAGTCCGGAATTTACTTCGTTGCACACAAGCCAGTCTTGCCTCGTGCTCAAGACAGCCCTGCGCCGCCCAAGTCGAGTCGCCCCGATAACGCGACCCCGCTCCGCAGGACTGGTCCGGTACTCAACCCCAAACATCCGTGCCTAATAGGAGGGACACGTTAAACTATACTGTCTCCGGCCGCCCCGATAACGCGACCTGCAGACGAAGAACCGCGTCGGCCCGATAACGCCACGCACAACCTAGGACGCGCCGGCCCCGATAACGCAGCCACGACCAAGGACAAGGAGAGGGACGTCACCGCACACGCGAGTGGGACGTCAGAGAAGAAGAAGACGCAGACCGAGGCATAATCCGTGCTGCGCCGGAACGCTTCAGGATTCATTATGGAATTCATCAGTTGATAGAAAAGACTGAAATCACACAGCTGACCTTCTGCAGGATGTGGCCAATGATAAAAATAAGGGAGGTGATTCGGACACCCAATGTTACTCCGGACACCCCTTTTAGAAATTTATAAATCATGTCTGCGACCAAAATACAGTTATGCAGTGGGGAAAAGCGTCCGTCGCACCACCAGCGTCTGCCGACAGCGTCCGCCACCAGCGACCCGAGTCCTTTGCGATCGCCTCTATGTCATTACGATATTGGACAAGCAGATCAACGTCATCAATAATTAGTGCATGAACTGCGTTCATCCCGACGAATTGCTTTTACATCTTTTTCGCCTATATAATTGGAGACTGTGGGACCCCTAGCCGATATGAGCATAAGCGTCCCCGTGTAGTCTGTCCCGGGTAGTCGAAGCACAAAAGTTGAACTCGAACACACAGCAATGCGGGGGCCAACCCGCACGGAAATAGTGCCTAATGTATTCGATGTAGCTTGTACTTGGAAGATTGGAAAGTGAGACTCAAATGGAGTTGGGCGGCGAGACCATGAGTCAGGTGCTTACCTGCTCGTTCTCGCCCAGGTCCTGCCAGCCACTCAATCAGAGCGACTAGGCAGTCGGCGGCAGTCAGGTTCTAGAAGCCTGTCCGTCGAGCACTTCGTGGACATGCATGCATTCACGCCAAAAGGAAACATGCACTAGGTCATACTAAATCCTCATGTAGCTCACGAGGACACTGGCCGTCCAAGTGACTACGAAGTGACGCAACCTCGTCCTCAGCTGCGCGGCGTTGGACACTCGGATAGCGTTCCATATTTCCACCCCTTGTCCCCAGCCCGATAGCTGTGGACACATTCGGGTGATGAGTACCAATTCGAGTCCCAGCTGCAGTAGATCCAAGCTGAAATATTCAGCATCCACTACACCCCGTGGACGGTGTACGAACCACGTTTAGCAAGAAGACAATGTGACCGGGTGAACGTGAACATGACGTACCCGTCAGACTCGTGGCATTCGCGATTTAGCGAGTAAACTGAATTATTGAGCGCATGCCTCACACAGTGCATCTTGACCAACACATTCTTTTGCGTGTAGGTGTACCTCATTAATCATGTCGACAGCGTTGCCATCCACGTTGCTGGGCGTTCTGCTACTGCTCTGTGGTGATTGGTCCAAATTTATATGTCTCTTAGAAATTTCTAAAAGGGGGTGCCCGGAGAAAGGGTGTCCCTCCCCCAAAAAATATGTTTTTTTGCGATGGTCAGTGTACCCATTACTAATACCAGTTGCTCGCGGACCACACACCTATTTACACATCGAAAACAGAATTAGCGCATTGAAACATATTCATGATCAGGCCTCTGCAGATCAGGCATTGTGTTACGAGAAAAGCCAAAATGCCTAATCCAAGCTTTCGGAAAATGCCTAATTAGACTGGAAAAAATCCAAAATTCAGGTTGGAAATCAGAATTTCACAGTCGACATTTTGAAAATTCATACGAAATAGCACTTGATGAACCCCAGACCCTTCGTTTTCTCTTGTAAATAGAAGTCAACACGCGTCCTGGACGCCTGTAAGTGTAGGCACCACCAACATGTCCGCTATCTATGCAGCTGTGTACTTACTTGCTTCGTGCGATAGTGTGGGAAGTAAAGCGGTTCCGGGTTAATCCAAATTCTGATAGCTGGAGTCGAAACCTTAGTGAAAAGCATATAATAATGCTAGGTGAAAGCATGCGCTTGGTGGTGCTAATTCTCTACGCATGAACCATCATCCGCGTGGCAGGCCGGAAAGAAGCGCGGGGCTTTTTGGCCTTCGACGGCGGTATGACGGGCTCGCAGCCTGGATGTAATGGCGCTGTGTTCGGAAAGTTACAACGCCAACACTCCTGTAGAATTAAAGCATTGGTTTAGCAATTCGTCGAGCATGGACACCTCGGCCCAGCACGACGAGCTCATTCGCATCTTCTAACATGGTAGCGCCTTTCGCAAGCAGCTCGTCAGTGTCGAGGTATGATGTATCGCGAGGACACCTTGAGGCTGTAGTGCTTTTGTTCGTTATCAGCTTGGCACTCACGGTTGAGAGGTGTGTACGGTTGAGAAGTGTGTATCTCAAAGCGGGGAAGAGTATTCATCGTAGATTGCTGCTAAATTACATTAACTGCACAGTGAGAGAGTTTGATCTGATCGCTTTAGCGAGCCCTGCTCACATCTGAGAGGTACCCATACTGAAACCAAGTATAAATGTGATGCGTATCTAAGATCTGGGCCCGGCCCCATACATTTCTATCACCAGAGCATAATCTGATGGCCCGGAGGGAACCTAGTCTAAGTTCTGCCGCATTGTCCATGCAATCTACACGGACACAACTGTCAAATTCATGGCCAATGGCCAATTATCCAGCAAGGTGGAGGTCACGCGAGGTATCAGACAGGGTGCCCGCTCGCCCCTTTGCTGTTTATCCTTGCAGTCGACCTTCTGTACGACGAAGTAGAGAGTTGTGCACAGCTTCAGGGGACTCCGCTGGAAGAGAGCGGGCACGGGCTACAGCTCAGAGTGGCGGGATATGCGGATGACACGGCGTTGTACCTGGCCAGAGCTGAGTTGCAGCCAGCAGCGATAGCGGCGGTGGCCAGGTTCTCTGCAGTAGCCGGGCTGCAGCTGAATGTTGGTAAATCCAAAGCGATACGGCTAAGAAGGTCGGACGCTACGAACAGCGAAAAGGAGGAGCGGACGGCCACAACGGAGCAGGAACAGGACATCAAAGTGGTGACATCGACGCGGTACCTCGGCCACATGGCTGCTTCACAAGATGTCACGGCCGTCACGTGGAAAGCGGCGCTGAAAGCCATCAGAACGAGACTAGCGCTTGCGGAGGTCAAAACCACGACTGTCCAGCAGAGGGCTGCTATTGCAGCGGCAATTATCGTGCCAAAACTTCTGTTCGTGGCGAGACACACGTGGTCTACGAAGAAGATTGTGAAAAACATCGACTGCAGGATCAGAAACTACGTTTGGAGAGCATCATTCGCAAAGCCACTACAGAAATCAACAGGGTGGCTCAAACGCCAGCTGGCAGAGGAAAAGGTCTTGCTAGGGGTATTGGCATGCCTAACATTACAAGGAGTTAACTGCCATGAGTGCGGTCGTCGTTGACAGCTGGGCAAGTACCAAGGAGACTCAACTACAACTAGTAGGGAATTACTCCTGGAGAAAGACGGGGTGGCCACGGACCACCTGATGCAGAAGGAAAGCGGCCGGGAGCTGAGCTACAAAAGTCCCTGCAAGCCACGGGAGGCCATGGGCGGAGCATCGCCTGGCAGAAGAGGACGGCGGACAAGGTACAGGAGAACGCGAGCAGGAAATACGACTCCTCATGAGACCGCAGCATGGGATGCGCACGTGGTGGAACACTGATGGTCTACATTTTGAATGCTCCGGAGAGCTCCGAAGGTGCATGAAGAACCTAGTGACGGAGAGACGCCAACGCAGAGGATGCGGTCTAACTCTGCAGCTGATGCAGCTGCCACTCACAGAACTGCGGTTGTGGAACAAGGACGGGCAGCACGAGAGCTGGGCGGAATACAAGGCGCTGGTCGGCTCAATGGGCGAAAAAAGGCTACACGATGTCCTGACATGGATCGTCGATCAAAACGTTAATCATGAACAGGCCTCTGCAGATTAGGCATTAGTGCCTAGGAGCCTAATTGACTTAGACTAGGTTTTTGTTATTTGTGGTGTATTGTGTTACATACATGCATCTGAATGCTGAACAACCTTATAACCGTACCCAGTCGCCTTGTTTCCTTCACTTGAGTCTTGTCCAGCTCGACCGTCAAACGTTTGACACTCGTGCCTGTGTGCCCGCGGGTCAGCCCCGCGACTATCTTAGCAGTCAATCTCCCCTTCCCAGAGCTTCCACTCCTCCACGTCCTGCTTGATGTGTGTCGTCACACCCTTCCAGATCGTCGAATCTCCCTCAACGTCTTCGAAGACTCGCGCTTGGCTGCGCCTCGAGTCCATTGCCAGGTTTGCTAACCAGTCCGCTGCTTTGTTATGGCGGCGAAGTGATGCCGCCAACTTGTCACCCGCACTTTTTCTGCGGCTTTCCGCGCTAGGCTGTACCAGCTTCTGCACTTTTGGTGCCTTGTGCTCTCTCATCATGCGCAGTATGAGTGCACTGTCCCCAACCACATGGAGACCCCTCCATTGCTTGCTCTCCGCGTGAGCTAGCAGTCGGTGTAGCCCTATGAATTCGGCCTGATTGTTGGTAGTTGAGTTGGAGCCGAGTGCCGTCGCCGCTGCCCACACTAGTTGCGCTACCCCGTCACCGTCCAGTTCCACGATGCAACTGCCGCTGCCGTCCGGCCCCGGATTACCTCGGGATCCACCGTAAAAAAACCCAAGCGTTGTAAGTCCTTGCGTCCTCTGTCTTGGTTCACACCCTGCACTGCATGTCCATCGATTGGATACTGCCCTTGCAATTCGCATTTTGGGTTCAGATGCCCGCGTCGTCGGATATAGCCCAACCACGTAGCTTCTTAGTGCAGCTCTTACGCCAATGCGCACCCCTGCTGTTGCCTCTTGCATTGTCCGAACCCTCACTCCGTCTGGATGCACACGCTGGGCGTTGTGTCTCCAAATTGCCGTCACCGTCACCGCACAGGTAATCCGCCAGAGATCGTCTGCCACTGGGTATAATTCATCACATTCTGTAAACTGCGTGTCTGTGGCCCATTGCACCAGCCACTCCGGCGTTGCGCGTAATGTGAGGCTGAAAATTGCCTCTAGCCCCTTGCTGTCGTCTCCTTTCTCGTTCACCTCAATGCCCCATCCGTCCAGACATCAGTTGCGCCTCCGGGCACGTCCAGATCAAGTGGTCCAGTCCTGAGCTTCGTCCGCGCAGGCAATCTGCCGCCTGACAACATACCGCTATTCCGTGCCGGCCCACACGCGGAGTTTTCCGTGTTTGAGTCGCACCAGATACTGCGTCTGGTAAGTAGTCACTCCAGACAGCCTGTGTACCCGTTTCCAGGTTAGCGTGGCCATGACCGGAGCTAGTCCTGGGTGTGCCTGCTCCCAGCGCTCCTGTACCTTCTCCATGTCCTTCTTTACTTTGTCCTGTCGTTTCATGTCGTACATTCTTTTGTAGTGACGTCGCTTGGTCTGCCATCTCCGCTTTCCCACCCATAGCGCCCTCGTGCGCGTTAGCCACGGGTGCGGGCTAATGCCAATAGTCAGCTTGTCCACGTCCAAAATGTCCGCAATTCGCTCCTCTAATGCAGTTCCTGTCCTGCACGTGATGATGTTCGTCACTGATCCCCATGAGTGTTCGATCCTCGTACCCTCTTCATCTAGCACTCTGAATTCGTGGTGCGGATCTTGCAGTGGGTGTTGGACGTATAGAGTCCCCGTTTTAGTGGTTGTTAGATCAGCTCTGGGAACTCGGCTAGCAGCGCGAGCCCACGTTCGTCACTTTGAGAGCCATGCTATTCGCGAGTGGAAGCTCCAGCCCTTTCGGGAGGACCACTGCTTCAGAACTTTCAACATTAGTGGTCCTCAGTTCTGGCAGCAGCAAGATAGACCCCATCGGGTGCTAAGAGCTGATAGGCTAAAATTCAAATACTTTCTTGCTGCCGACGGATTCTGTCCTGCCACGATTTTGGTGCAGGACAGCTCGGCAGCAGCAAGACACAAGCCAATACGCAAAACGATCCACCGTAAAGAAGCGACCGCACAGCTACATGGCGAACCAGAATCAGCGTGCTGTGAGCACTGCCGAGCCTTTCGAAAATTGAGGGCAGCCATGCCAAAGCACTGATGGTGCAAGGGAAGACGTCAGGGGCGACCAGGCCGTGTCGAGCTCTTCACCGCGGCGTGAAGGTTTGGAGGTGAACCTCGAGCTTGTAGTCAAGAAGACGCCGCGCGCCAAGCGATCGATCAGCAGCATGAGGGCGAGCAAGGCGAAGAGTTAAAAAACGAGTCGGCGTACGCTCTGATATACGGACGGACCGACCCCGTCGGTGAGCTCGTTGAGCGTGCTAATGGGGTGGCTAACGGAGGAAGGAAATTACGCTAGTGGCTTGGAGGGGACAAGAAAAGCCGGGACACCAAGACGTCTCTCGCCAAAGTAATTGCGCTGCCCATCAGCGAAAACGGCATTGAGCATGCACGGAAGCCTAAGGACATCGTGACTAAAATAGGACTTCTCGAACAAAGCTTTCGGACCGCAAGTGATTTCCTAGCGAACAATGGATCTGGGTCACAAACCAAGCTTCTCTTCAGGCCGCTATGAAGATATATGCCCTCATTATGAGGTATTAAAGGATGTCATGATTACCAGAGCTAGCACGCGCCCCTGATCACCACGGAGGATGCATCGTTCTTGGAGGACGATGGTGCGGAATCTGCATTATCCGATGGAGTCAGCCGCGAGACAAGTGGAGATGTGGCGAGTACCGCGTCAATCGGTGGTGGTAACCAAGCAGCGACGACTGGACGCATGCAGCGCATCAGGTCGATCCGCGCGCCCAGCAGTCGCACAGCTAGCACTGTGGCGACTTGGAGCGATTTTAAATCGGCGTATGCCGAGTTAAAAGGGAAATAACAACTGAGCAACAAGCAAATGCACAAGGTGAAACAGGGCGAGAGTTACGCTCTGTTTCTTAGCATACACAATATGCGCGTAGTGAGGAAGCGTAGACTTAAAGTTTGTATGTAAGATAGAAAATACGCGGGCTCGCGTATTTCTAAAAGCAAACACTTAGGACTTTAGATCAAAATAGAAAACTGAATTGAATGGCAGCCCGCCGCGTGGCCGGCTGACCTTATCTTTACGGTAAACCCTCTTAAGATGATATCTATTTGCAAAGATGATAGCATGGTTGGCTCTCACGCATTTGCATGAAATGAATGCACCTGATTGGTTGAAAATGTGGCCCTTTCAACCAATAGCTGTGCGCCTGAGCGCCCGTCAATGATAGTTGCATTGACGGCTGGTAATGTTGGTCGCTAGTGTGTGTCCCACACACACTAGTGGGTTTGCGTGTATTAGTGTACCCCAGGTACACTATCCTGTGTAGCCCCGCTACACCACCCCTCTCAAAGTGCGAGTATCGCATTCGGGAGGTAATGGTGACCACGATCTTTTCTGTGGTCACTTTCCGTCTTCTTCATTTAACGGAGAAGAAACTCACGCTCATTTCGCAATGAGTGCGTCAAGCCCCAAGTCTCCCGAAAGACCCAAGGCCTCCGCATCCGGTGGGGGTTCCCCATCGGGTGGCAAGACACTGTCAGTGCATGAATATCACGCACTACTAGTCGAGAGAGAGCGCTCTCGTATGCGCGAGAGCGCTAAGCAAGTCGACGCTATCGTCAGTAAGGCAACCCGTCCCTTCGGGGCGGGCGATTCGACTGTCGCACAGCCTGCGAAAGCTGCGCTCACCACGTCCCATGGACGTGATGACGATGAGGTGGACCCTGATCTCATTGTCGATTACGCAGTGATTGTTTGTCGGACGAAGAGGAACACTCTTCGCCCGTAAAGGCCAGACCTGCTGTTAGCCAGCCGGCAGTGAGCAAGCCTGCTGTGAGCAAGCCGCTTCGCGAGATTCCGTCGCCGGGCTCTCGTCGTCAACGTGAAGACTCGCCAGACGATGGCGAGGTCGTGCACGCTAAGCGTGCACGGTCTGAAAGCAGTGGACCCGCAGAATCTCCATCCGCGGGTGTTTCTTCTTCCGCCCGGGCGTCCCTGCCTGCCGGGCGCAGCGCGGCTCAGTTGCAGGGAGCTGAGCCGTGGAAGCTTTCATCGGAGCGCATTCATCGCCTCTGATGGTCCGACGAAGGTGGCCAGGGCACGCCTTGTGATCTCTTTCAAGTCGACACCATCAAGGACGATGATGTCGTGAAGGCGCTCGGCCTCGCGGCCGACTCCGATTTGCGACGCAACTACTATGCGTCGCTGTACCTTGCTTTTCGCCACTTCAAGGGCATGCGCCATAGCGCTAAGAGCAAGGTCGCTGAGACAGTCGCACTGACTCAGGGCTGGAACCAGTTCGTATCGAACTGGAACAATGATGCTGTTGCTTTCCGAAAGCGTCTCGAAAGCATGCGTGAGCGCTATTATAGATATAATAGCACTGGTAGGCTACCCGCTTGCACGAACACAGTGCAAGCGCTGGTATACCTTGTGGTGTGCAGTCTGTCCATCTGTCCACCCAACGCGGACAGACTGCATGAGAATGAAGTCGACGTTTACTCGACGATTCGAGTACCCAGTGAAGTCCAGGATTGACATTTTACGGTCTTCCCGGATGCCGGGAAGAGAGCACCTCCGACTGATCCCGTTACGCGCTTTCCCGACCCCGGGGCGCAGGGTGGTACACTATCGAGCGGAGACCTAGTCTCGGCTCGGGCGGAGGTGGTGGCGGTCTTCGTACGCCATCACCTTTCCGGAATATCCCTCACGAGGATATTCCGCGGTTCCCACGAGTAGGGTATCCTCTCCAACGACATCGAAAACGACGCTGACCTTGGTCAATGCGTGGTTCCTGGTGAGCTTCAATTCGCTCGACAATCCAGCGAATTGAACCGTCGGCAGCCCGCAAAGGTGCCGGCGGAGGGGGAAGACCTCGGCGCTTCGATCAGCCGCTTGCGGCTGATCCGACCTTCCAGCAACTGGTGGCTGACTATGCAGCCTTCCGCCGTGAGGCTTGGAAGACGATAGCTTAGCAGAGTAAGCTGATCTCGAACCTCTCGTCGCGAGTGTCCGCTTCTCGCGAGACAGCGGGTGACGCGCTGTCTCGATTCGAGGACGTCGGGAGGAAGTTTGCGAAGCTCGTTGAGGGCGTTCGTATGCGTCGCTCGCGCTCTGAGCGCGAGCGCGACGAGGATGACGAGTCGTAGCTCAACCATCACGCTTCTTCGTTCTCATGTTGGATGAGCGCGCGGGCGTATCATGCTCATGATACGCCTTCTGTCGCCCGACATAGAACGTCGGGTGCAGTCTCATGCTGGTTGGTATGTCTAGCGTGTAGGCTGTGCCTTGGCGATGCAAGACACGAAAGGGGCCTAGAAACGTGGAGCAAGCTTGCTTGCTCCAAAGTCTGAGACTGCATGTCTAGCCAAGTTTTGCGTAGACAGTAAAACTAATGAATTCGTTTTGAACTCACTAATATTGTTGCGTGACTTCTTGTCAGCGTTCATCTTCTGTCGGTCGACAGAAGATGCAATAGCATCACGAACAAACCGCATGACGGCTTGTCGATTCTGCACGAAGTCTTTCGCATCGACATTGGTCGTGTCGACCAAAGTTTTTGTCCTTGTCCGCTATCGTGCCCTGCACGATGCGCTCGTCATCTTGAGTGTCCACATGGGGAGTGGACACGTACTTGGTCGAAGCAGTGACGTCGCCCTGCGTCGTCACTGTATCGTCTTGGTTTCCGGTGTTCGACTCCGAGTCGAACACGTCATCTTGCGTCACGTCTGCTCTCGGGGCAGGCGTGGGACGGGTCGTTGCTTGTCCTTTCGCTCCCAGAGCGAAAGATGCTTGGTCTTCTCCTTTCGCTCCCAGAGCGAAAGGTACATACTCGTTGCTTGAAACTTCTGTGCCCGGCACGGAGGTGTTCTCGGAAGCGCCTGCACCCGGTGCAGATGCAAAGCGTACTCTCTTCTGGCGCGTGGCACTACGTGTCATGGCGTTCAACTTTTCCTGTCGGAGCATCTCGATGTCTGTCTTCTCGCCCACAGCTCGGCTGTGGACGAAATCGTCGTCGAAGTACGTCGGTGCGAAGTCCCGCACCGACCGTAATAGATGCGTAACGCATCTATTAAACGTCGCAGGGGCATTTTTAAGCCCCTGTGGCATCAATAAACCACTCCCAAAGCATGCCGCTTGGGGTGCTTACCGCCGTGAGAGGGATATCACTCTCACGCATTAAGATTTGGTAGAAACCATCTCTTAGGTCGAGAGCACTGAACACGGTGCTCTTGGACATCGAATCGATGATGACGTCCTTCCTCGGTATCGGCGTCTGCGCCGGTATCGTCGCATCGTTCATCTTGTTAAACGCATTAACGATGCGTCATCGGCCCTGTGCCTTCTTGACACAGAATGTGGGGGCACTGTGCGGGGATTTGGATTCCCGCACTTGGCTCGCACGACGACGAGCTTCGAAGCACTCGTCGATGGCCTTGACTTGTTCACGCGGCAGTGGCCACTGTCGCGTGACACAATACTTCGTGCCTGGCACGAGATCAATATCGTGCTGAATTCCTTTATCGTGCGGAAGCTCCGCAGGAACTTCGTCCGGGAATACGTCGGCGTATTCCCGAAGAACTTCGTAATAGGGACTCGACTTGAGCGAGTTCCAGCTCTGCTCTGCAAATCGATCCTTCTTCGATTTGGCACGGAGGGCCGTGTCGCCATCAGGGTGCCGCACGAGAACCTGCCGCAGATCCTCGAGATCTTCTGTGATCATGACATCCTCACGGGCGGTGAGGATGCATACTTGTTCTACGCGCTCGGCGCGTAGATCCCGTGCAAAGCCTTTCCAGGTCTGCATTTCCAGCGCTGTCAACTCCGAGGCAGTGCTCGGAGGACACTCCAACGTCATCTCGTGACATTGGACCCCAGAGAGTGTTTGCGTCAGCGCATTCACTCTCTCGTACTCGACATCGCCCGTCGCAGGCGATGGAGGCTCGTCACCTGCACGCTTCGGTGCAGGGCGTTCTTGGGACAGGGACGAGCGACCTTCCTGTCCGGTCTCGGTACCTTTCAGTTGCGAGGAGCTCTTGGGCTCCTCATACCGCGACCCTTGTCAGACCCGGTCTGACAACGACCCGTATCTTGTCGACTTCCGAAAACGACTCTTGGGACACAGATCTCGAGGGCGTTCTTTCAACTCCAAGGCAAGACTGCAGCGCTCCCGGAAGTGTGCTGATTTTTCTTTCTTGACACGCAGACCAACTGGCCCAGCGGGTGCAGACTACATATATCGACATGGGAGACAACACCGGACCCCGGGCCCCGGACAACAGCGACCAGATCTTCACCGCTCAAGCCATCCACGCCGCGAGCTGGCAACAGCTGGACGGTGGTTAACGGCCCATCGAAGAGACGCCAGAAGGGCGCTACGAAAGGGCACAAGATCAATCCAGAGAGAAAGGGGCGATCAGTCACCCCGCCAGCACTTCTACTGGCAAGCAACAAGACAGCAACGCCTGCACGGAGCCGAGAGACGACGACGCGAGGATCGCTCCTACCGAACGGAATGGACGACTTTAAACAACTTTAAAGTCACCTCGAGATGCACGCAGCAGATCATGTGATATGCGCAATAGCTCTCCGACTACGGAAGAAAGCGTGTGATCGACTATTTGCAGCCTTCGCAGCAAGGCAGTCAATCCACCACTAGGCTCAGAAGCACTAGCGGTTTTACGCAGAGAATGGGACAACCAGAGACGCATACCGAAGGCAGTCAGCGGATACAACCGTTCATGGAATTTGAACATACTGGCGGCCGAAGCCACCCTGTCGGAATTACTCGCGGACTGGGTAATGATCTCCAAAGAATCTAAGTACATCGTGGAACAGAGATTAACGGAATTTGAATTTGAGACTCAAACCGCTAACCAAGGAAGGGGCGTGCATCCGTGCACCCCGTCACCGACTCAACGCGAACTTCCATCGACCAGCTAAGCTGGATCGAAAACCAACATACCACATCCTACAAGGTTGCGGTAACAGGGGATCACAAGCCAGACAACAGCAGCAGGCGAACTTCGTCACCATGGACGCATGATACACCGCTTGAATTACGCAAGCTGTATGAAATCTGCAGTGCCCCAGCACGACCCACTACCAGTCTACGGAGCATGACATGCGACGAAGAGAGGGCAGTGGACGAGATCCTCAAGGGTGAACTGGAAGTATCAGCGGTGCCACCTTTCCTGGTTAATACTGACTCACACCGACTTGGCGGCCTTCGAGAGCATAATGGGGACGCAGACAGAGTACGGCGTATATTCTTTTCTCCCGCCAGGTTTCATCCTTCATGGTGATTGCACTCACAAAAAATGGTCGAACTTATCGACCCGGACCACGGAGCTCCTTCTGTCATACAAACGGAAGTGAAGACATTCCTCGCCGACCTCACAACTATCATTTACAACGAGCCTCAACGGATGCTAGCACTAATTTCCCAAGCAAGCAGGTTGCACAAAGATGGGTGGGATGGCGGATGCCTTTCGGCGATGCTAATGGTAAGATTCAAATTCAGGATTTCACGGAGAGCGTACAAAGCTAGATGCGCATGAATCAGCTCCCATGGTCCGACTTGACAGCTATTATTTCGTGGTCAAAGTGATGCATCGAGAAGTCAACGCCGAAGAAGTGTTGCACGTGTTGGACAAGGTGATGAAACTTCCGGTGCACACTTTACAAAGAATTGCGACAGCACGAGGAGGGTCCGACAGCAGGTCGTGGCAGGTGCAGCTCTCTAGCCCGACCTGGCCCACACTCTAAAACAATTTACTTATTTGAGATGGATGGATGTTGAATTTGTACTCTTTCATCACACTGTGTTCATCGGACCGCCTTGCACAAAGTGCAGACAATTTCGTCACAGCTTCGCGGAGTGCACACTGACGAAGCTCAAGCTAAGGAAACAAGTCAACGCCTCACGTTGGATGTGGCTGCTTTTTCGGTGGGAGATGTACCAAAAGGCGGAAATTCCAACCAGAACTTCCAATACTATCCATGGCGGATTTCCTCAGAGCACGACGTCGATCATCACCGGCGACTGCAGACGATATCAGCACCCCTCCCGAGCGACAAATATCCCGACGAACTACGGGGCGGAGGTGGAAGAAAAGATCACCACCCCAGACCCAGCACAAGCGCAACAGCACGAGGGATTCGAACCGATGCAACTCGATGACACTGACGATTTAACAGCAGGGTCATCAGACTTACCAAGAGGTAAAGTGGCCCAAACGCGACCGAGACAACTGCAGAGATAGTGATTGGCACCATCGCTCAGGCACCAAGTTCAGCGGCAACGACGAAACGTGCACGAGACCTATCAATTGTAGCGCGACTTGCATCTGACGATGCGGCAAGTGAGGAGGACGGAGGTGAAGTTGGACAGATTGAGGGGGCAGGCAGCCGGGATGGCAAACTTGTTATTCCCCCAGCGCTCCACAGGAGGCTGTCGCGGCACCTATCCACGCGGCGTGCCAACAAGTCAATGAGACAGACAGGGGCTGTGGAAAATAGAGACGGATATGTCGAAATGGAGGCTGAGCCGCAGACACAACCACAGGAACGACTGAGATCGCTGACGGAACCAAAATCAGTTATACAAACTTCTTTATATGACTGCTATGGGAAGGCAGAAGCCAAATGCAAGACGGAGGCCAAACAGGAGGCACCACGAGACGGGGACGTTGTAGCTGACATCGACCGCAAAAATCAACAGGGCAGTGGAGGGCACAGCGAAGAAAAAACGGACGAGCACGAGGCACAAGAAGAGGGGTCACAGGAAGGGTTCACAATGGGCGACACAAAAGCAAGAACCGAGGTAGGGGACACAGACAATCCCATTCAACTGGGTCATTGGCTAAACAGCTTCGACGGCACAGAAGTGGGAGTGGCAGCCAACGGACAGTGTTCGTTTCTGGCGTTATATGCGTCCACTACGAATCACGATTCCGCTCACCTTAAAAGCACCAGCGCGGTTGTGAGGACTACGACGGAGCTCAAGAGGAACATTTATTCATTGATGATGAACAATCTACAGCGGGATGTGGAGCTTGAACTGGTGGACCCTATCCAGGAATGCTGCTGCATATACCCAAAAAACCTCCTTTTGCGTGCAAGGCTGCTGCTACAGCTGCACTATATGCGCACCATGCAGAAGCTAGGGATAAATCCGCTGGAAAGAAGTAGGATCGCCTTTCTGGGGCGGCATCCAGGACCTAGGTGCCATGGCTCAATACCTGCGAGAGCCAATCTTGGTTTTGCAGCAGGGGCAAATGATGATGCGCACGTTCAGCGCTACATGTGCAAGACACAACGGCTGGCCAATGGGCAAGATCACGAGAGTGGCGTGGTGGAGCTCTGCGAGACAGGGTGTCCCGAGACTATCTAGAAAAATGCTGGAAGTCGCATGTGCTGCCAACATTTCTCGTCTTGAGGAGACACGAGAGTCACTTTGGAGGGGTACATCACGGGAACTCTTTCTCAAATGGAGGGCAGAAGGAGACCCTGAATTAGCCAAGGCCATCCTCAAGGACTATGGATGGAACATTTCTGTAAACGACGGCGGAGCTCAGTGCAGTGAACAAACTCGCAGAAGATGATCCGGTAAATACGTTGCTCATCAGACGTTTGGAAATGGCAGAACGTCTGGACTTTGTACACGCAAGACTTGGACTGGCCATCTTGCCCCGCCACCAAATTGACATCAATTGGGACGAGGCCCTTGCGGCGGAGGAGATAGCCATCCACGAGGCGTACGGTATCGATGCATATGCTGCGAGCTCACAGTCTGACGTCTAAGATACGCCGGGGACACATTGCCCACCAGATACGCGTTACCCGCTAGTTGGGAAGTAATTGCGTCGGCTTATTTCAGAATATTGCGTGAGTCGGACACTATCACGGTAGACGGCGTGGATAAACTCATAAAAGCATTAGTGAAGGCGTCAAACCAAGAAGCCTTTGAGAAGTGGTGCGCGATTTACAGGAAGCAACTTGATATTTCTCCCACTAAGAGAAGGCAGACAACAACGAAGGCAATACGCGGGTGGCTGTTGGCTCATAAGGCTGCGCTCCGACACTTGTTTGCCTTCTTGCCCTACCCAGAGGAGGAGGCAAAATCGTGGCAGGGCGACGAAATAGCAAAATCGGGAGCCAAGGAGGTATATTGGGAACAAGTGCAAGCGTTACATCGCATTGCGACGGATAATAAACTACCGGCATCCACTGGGCAGTATTGCAGAGAGTGGATCACTGCAATCGAAGATACTGCGGAGAATGTACACACCACTCATGCATTGGCCCGCTCGCCGGATAAGTGGTTTCGGATTGCGCGATGGGCATCACCCAAGGTTTGTCGCGCGAAACCGGCAGATATGTCGGACGACATGTGGCAGCTCCTACACGTGATCCCGTATGTGGTCTACGACTAGAGAACTACCCCGATGGGCAGAGCCCCGAATGGGGCTAGATCCACATGGTTTGAACAATTTGAATTTTGCGGACACTATGCGGTGATGTAGTAGTACAATGACTGGAGCGCCGCATTGTTTATTCCGAACGGCCAGGTCTGGGGTTTAGGCATTGAGGACGGAGACTCCGACCTCAGTGTGGGGTCACAGAATTAACGGCACCACGGTGCCAGAGTCGGATGCTGGGAGAAAGCAGCAGGCACTCGACGAGGGCCTCATAAGGGCACAACACTGAAAGAAAGACGAAACATACAAACAATACACAACGAAGATGAAAGCGCGCAGAAATTGTTTTAAAAAAGTGGCCAGCGGACACGGCAACAACGGAAGACGCATGAAGCTCCACGATTGCAGACCGATCTGAGGCAGCATTTTGCAACAGTAGCAGGGGAAGAAG
The DNA here is from genome assembly GCA_011947335.1 of Phytophthora constricta. NCBI lineage: Eukaryota > Oomycota > Peronosporomycetes > Peronosporales > Peronosporaceae > Phytophthora > Phytophthora constricta. The sequence continues at coordinate 76,540 of JAAVTI010001011.1, read as the reverse complement.
CAGCACATACGAGAGGCATTTAAGGCGGACAAGACCCTGCGCTCTAAACGACGGAGAGCACAGGATATAATAAGCAACACGGGCGGAACACCGCAGCAAGCTTTCCTCCATCCGGAGAAGAGAACCTTTGGTTTTACAACCCAAAACGGCAACGGGCTTGGGGCTACTGCAAAGCCCACAAGCGACTGGTTCCAAGCCTTTGGCCAAAAAGACAACAATGGCCGGTCGGATGTCACGGTCATCCAAGAAACGCACTTGGAACCAGGTGAGGTTGCACAGCACCAAAACACGTATGCAACACGTTGGGGTTTTCGGAGAGGCCGCGATCAACCCAATTATTCTTTTTGGGCGCCGTCAAAGGACAGGAAAGGGGTGGCGACACTAATCGACCCATACGGCGCGTTTACACATGCGGAGGCCGCATTCCAAGCATTGGTCTCCACATTTTATGGCGATTGCGGGATTACTGGATGGACAGCCAGCCCTAATGTGCAACATATACGCGCCGATAGATTATGCGGCACGGGAGGCACTCTTCACACGGTTACGAGACCTGATCATACCGAAGGAGAGTAAGATCCTTCTGGGCGGGGATTTCAACTGCACGCTAGATGAGCAGGCCGACCGGAGTTTATTTGTCGGCGCAAAGAGTCACCACTCGGGGCACTGCAACAGTTGATCGCACGATGGGGATTACTGGACCCGGTAGCGGTGGCACGACCCTCAAAGTGGCAGTCGGACGAATTGATACGCCATCACCAGGCGACGCATACTTATCACTACAACGTCGCAGGCAAAGGTGAGGCCTCGTCGCGACTGGACAGATGGTATGTGACGGCTAATACATTACCGTGGGTCGCATCTTGGAACGTGGTACAAGCGGCGGCTACGGCGGATCATTACGGCGCAAAAATACACATGAGGTCGCCGGACGACCCCATTAGAATCAAAAGGCCTGCGAAGATTTTTCCACCGCCGGCATGTGCGAGGGAGGCGGTGCAGGACCTGACCACTCGGTTGCTCCAGGACTACCTCGGACAGCTGACCACGGTGTCGCTCACAGCGGTGGTGATGGCACAAAAGTGGCAGGAGCTGAAGACAGAGGTGGCGAGGCAGACACGGGTCTGCATTCGTGAACGCAAGCGGATGAGAAGACGGACTATGAAACAGAAACTCACGAGACTCATCCGACAACAGCAGCGGCACCAAGAACACCGGAGAGGGGTCACGCCTACGATAGAGAGTGTCACTGATTAAATGGATGGGCTGTCGCTAGAAGACGCAGGAGGGGGTCCCACGCAGGCAGCGAGATTACGCAGGGCCATCTCTGACTACAAACGGCAAAGTGCAGACTACAGCAGAAATAAATTGTTCACGGAGGCGACCCACTGGGATGAAAAACGATCCAGCAACTTTTTAGAAGAGTCTCAACAAAATTCGCAGACAACACCATTCATCGGCTGCAGCCAGTACAAGGGGCACCGACAAGGGAGATACATGAGAAGGCGGACATATTAGCCGACGCATGGGCCCCGATATTGCAACAAGCCCTCACGCAACATGACTACGTAGAAGAGCAGGGTGGGCAACGGAGGGGCAGTACCGACTCAGGAACTACTTAGCCTGGTGACAACCATCACGACGGAGGGGGCGGCATTGGCGCTGAAGGCATGCAAGCCAGGGAAAGCCGCAGGGCCTGACCGCCTCGGAAATGGCTGGTACTGAGAATACGATGAAGGCTAGTGAAGATATTGGCAATCATGTACAATACGTGGTATGGTGCAGGCGAATTCCCCGAGTCATTTCTGGAGGAGGATATCTTCTGTTTAAAAAGGGGGCGATAACAGCTACGCGCTCAACCACAGGCCGTTGGCCTTACGCAACACAGACTACAAGATATTTAAACGAATCATGGCGAGTCGAGTGAGCCCAACGCTGCCGGGGCAGGTGCACCAGAATCAAAATGGCTTTGTGTCTGGGAGGACCATCCATGAAACTCTGGACTTGTACGATGCAGCCCAACGAATGGTGATAGCAGACCCGTCGCAAAAGGCAGCGATTACAATGCTACTGGACTTCAAAAAAGCATATGACTATCTCGACAGGGCATACTTAATCCGGATCCTCCAGCGAAAAGGTTTTCCGGACAAGTTCGTCCAAACAATTGCTGCACTACAACGGTGTGGTTTCTAGCAAACGGTCATACCTCACGTCGATTTACAGTCACAAGTGGCATCCGGCAAGGATGTCCACTAGCACCCATGCTCTTTATACTAGCGCTGGGCCCCTCGTACAGGAAGCTGGATGGATTCCAAGACACACGCGGAATTACACTGCAGTCTGATGCAGAGACACTGGAACTGAGAGTGCCAGGTTCTGCAGATGACCCGACGACATATTTGAGATACCCGGTGGACATCCCGCACCTATTGACTGACTTGGACACTTTCGGCAAGGCATCCGGACTTGTCATCAACACGAACAAGACGCAGGTGATCGCGCTACATCCGATGGGTCCGCCTCATCGACTACGCTCCCGCACAAGTTGGTCTACCTCCCGAAAGAGATGCATGTCAGTACTTGGGTCTGCATTTAGGCAGCGCGACGGCAACTTCTAGATCTTGGACTTTAGCCACCAAGCAACTGCTGACAAGGCTCAATTTAGCTTGCAGGAAAAACCTGACGGTGGCACAGCGGTGCCTCATTGCCCGTGCTATCATCATACCTAAGCTGCTCTATGTAGCCCGACACGAATGGCCCACCGTGGCAGACATCAAGTGTCTGTCCAAACACATTCACAACTAAGTCTGGCAAGGGGCCTTTTCGGAGACAGGCGGTACGAACAAACCATGGATCAATAAGGATATCGCTAGACTACCAGTCAAAGAAGGCGGGCTGGCAGTTCCAGACTTGCGCGCGGAGCTGTACGCAATGGCGGCGGCCACGGTAAGCAAGTGGGCGGAATTCGGCACTTACCGATCACACATTGTTGGGGACACCCTTTTCTACCAGGCCGGCGACGGACTGGCACCCAAGACGTATGTCACTCCAGGGTATGCCACCAGCGGCAAGCAAGTGCCACGCTGGAAGTCTACACTCTGGGAGACTGGCCGACACGTGCTCCGCCTGGCGGGAACGCCTAAACCAACAGGAGGAAGGGCAAGCAGCAGTACCACCGGCAAGGTGCCGGAGAAATTACAAAACCACGTCTCAACGCAGTGGAAAGATGACAAGCTCCTGGTAAAAGCAGAACACGGAACTACAGGGGCGTCTCAAGCAGAACGGTGCCACCTGTAGTGGCTGCCGTATGCAAGCCTGGACACATTGCCCGTGCAGGGGAGGATGGCGAGTGGCGAACGATAACCAAGGCTTGAGGGGTACAGGAACCGCAGAACCACACCATTGGTGATATTGCAAGTTGGACACGCATTGAGTTCGGCACAGCAGAGTTCAAATTTGCCGGAGAGCTGCGCCTCAAGCAGCATCAGCAACGGGCGGAGACATTGGCCGCCACAATTGTCCAGAATTTCCCGACGGTCATGACCACACACGTCTTTCCGAACGAGATTCGAATCACCGCTGACCCGGCGGACCACCCGCTCACATTTACATTGCATGGTGGGGTACCAGGAAGTACGTGCGCAGGCAACGCATGAAGGATCCTGCGTAATTGTGCCTGTGGCTGACCACACATCACTGAAGTGAGCAATCAAGGTGATATTAGCACCGGTGAGCGAGCTGAAGGGGGTACACCCACACCCACGGATGAGTAGGCTGGTATGCTTGTGGGCAGGGCGGCGCCAATGGATCAGGCACCGACGGAAGTACAAGGAAAGAATAGCGGCGGCAGCCCGCCGACGCGGGACAGCAAAAGTCGACTCCCGCCACAACAACAATGGAAGGAAGAGAGCGACAGGGCAGCAACGGGACTTGCTTTGCTAGACTGGGCGAAATTGCGCCAAGTGGTGGGGCTCAATGCATGGGGGAACAGCTCCTGTACAGGCTAAAGGAGCATGCATTTTCGACCTATGATGTGCGCAATGACAAGGTCGGATGCCCCCACGACGGGTGTGTTCACAGGCTGGATGTGGACTTGCATCATTTTTTGGGGATTGTGATGCGGCACGACAATTACGGGATGAGTTTCTACGTCCATGGCTTCAGAATGGCGTGGACACAAAGGATGCAGAACTGGCAGTCTTCAGCCTGAGGCTGCCGGGGATGCCAGAGGGAATTTGGGCCATTGCGCAGACCTCCAAGCTTCAACACACGAGGGAGATCACTTGAATGGCGGAACACTTGGCAACAGCCACCGACAACTGCTGGCACGTAGGGGTGGTAACATACTTACATGCCGTGGGGCGATGGAGAACGGATCATTTTGACGAGCAAAACACGGTACGGCCGGAGGCGCACATGACCAGGCTGCACAACCGGCTGATTCAAGCTTACAGTAACATTGCGTGGCATGCACAGGACGGCAGGCAGGACGGACACCACAGGAGGGCGACATCGATGGTGAGCAGGTTGCTAACAACGTCCACTGGGCCCGCCTTCACGATCCCCCAGTCCGTGCAGACTGACGGATTCTTGTTATTCTTTGACGGCGGCTCCAGGGGTAACCCCGGCCCGGGAGCGGAGCGGAGCGGTGGTGCTCCGGGTGGGAGAGTGTGCTACAAAGGCACGGGTATGCTGGATAGGATACCTGTCATATGCCAGCGCCAAGACAACGAACATAGTGGCGGAGAACATGGGCTTGCTAACAGGATTACGGGCATGCGCTACTCACGGGTATTCACCGTTGCACATCATCGGGGACAGCAAGATGATCATTTCACAACAGCAACAGCGGAAACCACCTAAAGCTCCCCATTTAACACATATACACTGGCAGAGCAGGCGAATAATCGCCAAATTACAAGTCGTCCAATGGCACCATCACCCACGTGCTTACAACAAGATGGCAGATACCCTCGCAAACATGGCGATAGATACCACGACAAGTGCACAGGAGCACATCAGATACGACCAGCCCACGCCACAGCGATGGCAGAAGGTGCTACAGCACCAACAGAAGGATGTAGACTGGTGGAGCGCAGACACACACACGACAGAACAGGAGGAAGCCAGTGACGGAGCCGAGGTGACGGGTTGCTACAACAACAACAGAGAACGGCGGGAGGAACGGCCGCAGGTGCGCGGTTCCGTTGTGCGAAGCACAACAGAACAGCGGCATGCCGATGGGTCCTGAGTATTATTTGTTGACTCCTGAGTAATGTCCAGAACCAGGCCATCTCGTCTAGGCTATATGCTGGCGAGACGTTCGGCGTCCATAACCGATTTTGTCCGTCCCGTCTATGTGTTTACAACACTGTTCAGTGGGGAATACTAATGCATGAGTGCATTCCTATCGCGCAGGAGTGGATGCTATGACGATTCAATTTCACGGCCGGTGGGTTTCGGAAACTTTCAAGACCTACACCAACCTCTGCGCGGAATCCGTCACTTCCCTCGCTGCCAACATGGTCACCGGCTCCAAGGGTGACTCAACCCATCACTAGTGGGCGTATGCTGCATGACCTACAATGGGGCTCCGCTCTCCTCGTCCCTTTTCGATGAGCGGATGGTCATGCACATATGCCCATTAATGAAGTACGATGTTTTACCCCAAAGGTGTGGAAAGGTTCTTTTCCTGGAGGCACGAAAGGAAATGGTGTTTTACACATACGGACAAAATAATGATGTGGTGCACATACCTTGTACGAACCACCCACTGCGAGCGGCAGCAAGCTCCCCAGTTCAGCTTTTGACCAAGACACAAAGCCAAGTTAGTTTAAGACCCGCCTCTCCTCGTCCCTTTTGGATGAGGGGATGGTCATGCACATATGCCCATAAATGAAGTACGATGTTTTACCCCAAAGGTGTGGAAAACGAGTTTTTTCCTTTGCATCCGTCCTGTCTGAAGAAAGCACCAAACAACGCGTGACTAGCGTGACTCAGATCGACTTGCCACACAGCGCCCGTAAAACTCCACAACAACTCCCGGATTTTCAAGAGCACAGCGGTATCTACTTGTGAGTCGCTGTCTCCACTATCATCGAGCGAGCTGGAACCCTTGTTAACTTTTCTTTGGTGGGGACGAGCATCGACGACGCCGGTGATCACTTCCTTGCGAGCATAGACGTTTTGCAAGCCCGTTCGGAGTTTAGCAAACACTTCAGCTTCCTTGTAACCTGTAGGGAGCTCTACAGTTTTGCCGATCCACTCGGCGTAGTGATCACAGCTCATTTCATGCGCAGTCACCCCTGATAGCTGAAAACACCAGCGATGGCCGTCTTCGTCCATGTAGAGCGAATGCACCGTCAAGTTTGCAGCAGATATCGGATGTAGCTCTCCGAAGAGTGCACGCCCACTAAACACGCGAGAGCACACGTTTAGAGGCTGAGAAAACGATCCTTTTTTTTCTCAGTGAGGTACATTGATGTCACTTAGTGGTTCTAACGACTTCCTATGCCCGTCCTAGCGTTCACCCCAACGTCGTCCACTAGCTTCCGTCCGTCCAGATGCTTTCTGTTCCGGAATGAGTTGACTCCTGAGTACTGCTCGCTGACTCCTGAGTATTGGTCTGTATGCATCTTTCCTGTACACACACGACCTTTCAGCCTCTCGGGACTATCGAGAGTCGAAGAAGACCTGCGAAAAGAGCGCTTACTGAGACCGATTGCAACCGCAGCGGAGCGGAGGTCTGCAATGGTCGGCGCGTAGCGCGGAGTAGTTAGTCTAACTTGGAGTTAATATCTATTGTGGAGGCCGAAGGCCGACCCGCGAGAGCGTCGCGACAAGGGCTGCCGCAGGCCATGTGCATTGCACCCCAGCACGGAAGGAGTGCGGGCTGAAGTTCCTTGGGTCATCGCCATTCTGTACAGCGGCCTTCTTGATTGCACTCGACAGTTGTGCCGTTGAAATGCACGCCGGTTGACCGGTGCGCCCCAGGGATACCGCCGCTGGAATTCCGAGAGGAAGGCCTTGTCTTGACCGTAGAAGAAGAAGAGCGCCAAAAACAGGGCACAAGAATGCGTGCCCTGATCGATACAACATTCGAGCTGTTGCATGCCCGCACTGATTGGTCTTGGAACCGCGAAGTCTCATGTGTACAGATCGTGCTTCAGTCGCTGATAGTGTCGGCTCCCCGGTCGCATCCAGGACAACCAGGTCCTCGGCTCTAAGGGCAAACCACTTGAGCGAGTTTCCGCTGATGGATACGATTTCCGAGCGTCTCAGCAGGAAAAAGAATGCCACACACGACCCCCAGAGAGCTTGGGCGAAGGGATCATCAAACCGGAGAGAACGGAAGCAGGTTTCGAGGAGCCGGATAGATACTGGAGCCTTGTGTCGCGGAGGTGTGTCAAGCCGGCTTATCCCTTTCAGTAGCATCCGAACATGTGGGTGTGCAAGCGGAAGTACTCTTCCGGCGGCTGCGAAGAAATGCCGAACGCCTTGTAGCGTGTTGATGAGTGATGATCCGCGTAGCGGCCCGCCAGCGCCAAATCCATATTGAAACCCGTGCACGATAAATTCAGAGAGCACTTGAATACGGTCCTCGTCGGTGAGGCCCGCGATCCATGGCTCAATTCCGTGGCGTGATGTCCACATCGTCCACTTCATCGCTGCAAAGTACTTGGTGGGGGTGGAGTCGGCAACGGAATGCTCGCGGAGATATTGCGCCAGAGCGACGAAAGTCCGTGGACGTCTATCCTCGGTGATACCTGTCCAACCACGAGTTAGTTCTTCGAACTTAGTAGCGTAAGACGGGTGAGCGGCAATGCGTGATCCGGTGTCTGTGCGTGTGTTGTCGACTCCAGCGATATGGGACGCCGAGAAACGGAGGTTGAGGGAGCTCTCCCAGTATCCCAGGAGCCGGATAATGTCTTGAGCACGGATGTTACGTGATACGAGGCGATTTTGACAAGCTACAGCCGATGTATTGTCGATACGGAAGTGTACGTGGAGGGGACGACGTCCATCCGCAGCATATTCGTACCACCGAGAACCCCAGTCGTTGGTAGCGAATGCGCAGAAAGCAATTCCGGAAATTGATGTTGAAACCATTGGCTTCCCCAGCCTTAAAGCGAGTAATAAGCCGAAGCTCATAAGGCGAAAACCGGTAAGTCAGCGCAATATTGGCTTGGTATCGAGCGCACAGTCCGTGGTCGCATGCGTCCATCTCAACGACCACATCGGGCTCCGGGAGATTATTAAAATACTCGAGGGCCACGCCATTCAGAAGCGGGGAGTGAAGAATCTGCCGCCACCAGAGCAGGTCTTGTTTCATGGACTCGCATACCGTGACATGTCCAAATCAGTGAAGGTTTATCTCTCAGCCGGAGGCGCTGGAGAAACGGGCGCGCTGCCCTGATGCATGTTGCGACGTGACGCAGGCCTCCCATTAGGGAGCGATACCGTTGCCGCGAGAGTCCGCGTGAGTGGTACGCCGATGCGACCAGGTTGCGAGCCTTATCGATCTTGACAGCAGGCATCGCGACCGTTGCTGCCACGGAGTCAAACTGTAATCCCAGGATATTTTGACTGGTGTTCCATGCCGTGAATTTGTCCTCATTGACGGCCCCACTGCCTAGTATAGCGGTCATATCGTAGCGCAGTGAGCGTTCCATATCTTCACAGTTGGACCCAACATCAGCGGCGACGTTGACGTGGTCGTCTACCCAGTGATAGTTGAAGAAGCCATTTGGGTTGTGCCGGTTGCCATGTCCTCCGTGAACAAATGTTATCGCCCCACCGATGACTTCATATTCTCCAGGAGAACCCGTCCATCCGAATGGGCATGCAAGCTCAATAACGAGTGCATTCTCGATCTCAAAGCGTCCAGCAAATCGGTGTACGCTGTGACTGTGAATACTGACGTTGCGAAATGCGGAAGCTACGTCTCCTGCCATGATCTTGGTCTCAGCTTCGGGGTGTTCCCGCTTGGTTCGTAGAATCTCGGAAGCGACGGCATCACAGTGGTGATAGTTGGCCTTTGGAATAGTGTCCTGGTCTGTGAAGTTGTTGATCGAAGTGCCTCCAGGGATCGATAGATCGTGGAAAGTCCTTCCGGTCGTGAGCGGGTCACCGCCCGCCTTGTCGACAATCCCGAATGGGCTGATGAACACTTCGGGCCACATCGAGAGGAGGTCCAAGTCCAGTACGAGGCACCTCCACGCGTTTTGCTCCTTGCGGACATTCTTGCGCATTATGTTCACCCTCTCAGATGCGGCCCGTGGTTGTCTGGTGGATGCGATTGAGGTGGCATGTCCTTCGTGAGCTCCACGCGTACGCCTTCCGCCGCAATAGTTTGCAGTTTCGCTAGATGCTGGTAGTCCTTGCACACCTGCGCGATCACTGCCGGAACCATATGCTTGTTTGGACGGTAGTCTGTTTCCGTCTGGCCGCGAACAAGTTCCACTAGAGCCGGCTAAGACATCTGCGTTCGGCGGACAAACTCAGAGAGCGTACGTTGCAGAGGCGTGTTGAGTAGAAACTCTGTCCCGCTTGACGACTGCCGGGACGTAGGGTACGGCGACGTTTGTAGTCGCAGCCCGACTTTCCCCAGAGCCTTGTTCAGTGATAGACGTCGGAGTGCTTCGAAGCCCTTAGCGCGGCGGACTGCGTTTTCAGTTACCCGTGTAGCCCTTGCACTAGTTATTACACCATGCGTTGTGCGCGTTGCGTGCGCGATGACATCAGCGCTTTGCTGCGTATCTGCTGGCCTTGAGTCTGTTTCGACTGCCCTAGACGGTGTAACCATCGCAGGCGTAGGAGGTGTCCTAGGCTGTACGGCCATCTCAGGTGCATAAGGTGTCCTAGGCTGTATGGTCATCAAAGGAGCAGGAGACGTCCTAGGCTGTATGGCCATCTCAGGAACTGCTGCTGACCTAGGCTGTATGGCCATCTCAGGTGCAGCGGCTGGCTGTATAGCCGTCCGAGTCGTCCTAGGCTGTATGGCCATCGCAGGTGCGGTTGATTGTGTAGCCACTTGACGCTCAGCGGTCAACGACGTCTCAGGCGGACTTGATAATGAGCGGGGCGCAGTTTCTCCTGTCGAAATCCGGCTGCGCCGGGGGGTGAAATTGAGCTTGATTTGTGCTTCGAACTCGAGTTTTCGTAAGGTGGAGTACATGAAATCCGCTAATCGCCCCGCGACAGCGCGGAAATTCAAACCCCAACCCCCCCTCTTGCCTCCCGGCACGACGCATGCGCAGGCATCGCCGGAATATATACGTGACTCACTTGACTCACTTGACAAACGGGGGCCAAAACAACATCTGTTATCCTGATTATCCCTGTCTTCGTTCCGAAGTGGCGGAGAGTCGTCGCCACCTCGGCAGCTTCAGTTCCTTCCGTTGCGGCGCCCCTGTCTCTGCTCTTGATCCCAGCCTCTGCGGCGGGCGTACGTGTCTTGGGCCCACTCCTTCAGGCGACGTGGAATGTCGGCGGAAGGCCAGCCATGGATTCTCTTGTGATGGCCGCATCTCTCTCGAGTACCGCCGGAGCACATCACTCCTCCGAGAAAGCGGAGACACGGCTCCTCGCCGCAACGGTTCTTCGGGATCAGAGCTCTGATGTCGTCCTGGACGCTCTTCTCTCGGCGGCCTTGGTTGTCATGGTTCCGTTGCAGATCGCGCTCCATGTACCGACTTGGGGGATGGACTGGTCCTGCTTGAGACAACGTGTTGACCAGCGACATGGTCCACCCCGGCAACTTGTAGTCGATTGCTTTAATGGCCTTACTGAAACCACCCCACCAAGTCGGTTCGTCAGCTTGCACGTGTCCCAGTGCCGCGCCAAGCCACTTGTTCACGTAGAGCAGCACGAGCTTCACACGTAATGGCAAACCTCCGGGGTCTGCGGACATGTTCTTGGAGACGAACACGCGGAGACGCTCCGTCATCAGCAACATGTGGTCGTGCCACATCGCTTCTCCCATCGTAGCCAGGCCGTGGATCCTGTTAAGGATGTCGTCATACGAACGGCAGCTGGTGACCGTCGCCGGGAGAGTCGCTGACGGACTGAAATCGCTCGCGAAGTTGCCGTTCGACGATCCAGCCTCCAGCGATTTGAGCTCGTTCTCCACGCGGAACTGGAGGATGGTCAGTCCACGAGTGCCCAGTCGACTGGAGAAGAGTGCCACTAACACAGCCAAGGTAGTCTTGAACCCAACGCACTCCGCCTCACGCAAGTCTAGCACAAACGACATGGGAGACACGGGCTTACCTTCAGATGGAGTGAGCCCCTTGAACATTCGAGTCGCCGCCAACACGTGCGCTTGCGGGGGTGGTAGTCGCCCTTGGCCTTCTTCGCCTGCTCCGGGAAACTGGCGCTTGTCAGTTCACGTACGCTGGCAGCTGGGAGATCGCCTTGGTCATTGGGATCGGTGCGCACGGCCAGCGATTGACGCACGCCTGCGACTTGGCGAGCACTTCGAGCTTTTGTCGGAGAAGGCGCACCTCGTCGTGGGCACTTAGCGACGGTGCGGTCACAGGTGGCTCGCCATAAGCTGGGGATGTCGTTCTTGCTTCGCTGGCGAGGCCAGGCCGGAACGACGACATGAAGTCCGTCAGGTCGAACTCCGTGGCCTGTCGTGTCGTCCTGGTCGTGGATCCAGGCTGCTCCGCCGTGGTTGGAGACGCGCTCTCTCTCAGGGTCGTCGCACGCTCCTCCGCGATCGTCGGCACGTCGGGTTGAGACGCGGGGACACCGCCACCGCGAACCAGCTTCTTCTTGCCCTTCTTGGCCTTCTCCGCGTCCGCTGGGTGCCGCCTTGCGCTTCGCCACTCGCTTCGACGCACGGATCGGAGGAGTCTCAGTCGTCGCGCGAGTCGGAGTTTCCGTCCACGCAGCGCCATCAGCCGTTACGTCGACGACCTCTACGGTCGTAGTACCGCCAGCCGCTGGCACCTCAGCGGGAGCAGGGTTTGCCGAAGGAGGTCCAGCCTCGGTCGTGGTGGCGTTGATGGTCTTGTCAGGTCCTTGGTCGGTCATGGCGTCGTGCAGTGTCGTAGGGATAGAAAAACCTCTTAAACTAACTTGACTTTCGTGTCTTGGTCGAAAGCTGAACTGGGGAGCTTGCTGCCGCTCGCAGTGGGTGGTTCGTACAAGATATGTGCACCACATCATTATTTTGTCCGTATGTGTAAAACACCATTCCTTTCGTGCCTCCAGGAAAAGAACCATCACGACGCGAAGAAGAGCAAGCGCTTGGCACAGATCCGGGAGGTGCTGGCATTTCGATGGGGGTTGCGGAATGGGACCAACTGCATGATTATTATGCAGACGAAGAGCACGGCCTCGTAGACGTCGAGGCAATGCTGATGGCTCTGCGTCCACAGCTCAAACCGTTTCCAGTGATAACCTACGAACTTGCACCGGTCCTAGACACGGTGACGCAAGTTGTTGTGGGCGTGCAGATGCTTCTCTACAGCTGAGCAACCGTCGTGCACCGTCACACCAGCTAATATCAACGACTAATAAGCAAACTAATCAATCGAGGATCTATGTATTAGAGGAGAGTCCACCACCTTTGCTAACACTACGACTTGAGTAAAAGGGCTGACTTGACAGCAACGAGCCTACAGCTCATCCTTGGTCTTAGGCTCATCAGCAAACTCGTCCTCAACCTCGTCATCGGCCGACGGCTCGTCGCTGGTGGACTCAGCGGACGGGATTGTCTCGAGATCGTCGACAACCTCCACATGCGGGACAACGTTGGCATCATAAATTCCCGTGTAAGAAGGCAGAGTAAGCTTGGTCGGGTATTCACCACCAAAGTGCACAGTGATCTGCGTAGCTTCGTTCTCGCCGGCTGATCCAAAGTCAGGAGGGCTGGCAACACCCACCGATACACGAATCTGGTGGTTGCGCTTCACGACGTAGGACACAGGCTCGAAACGCAGCACGGCCTCGTAAACCTGTCCAGGCACGATCTCACGCGCATCAGAACGCTTGAATGAGTGCGCGTGCGAGTCCGGGCGCAAAGTCTGGTGCACCGGGTTCAGCACAGCCTCAGTGATATACGTGACACCAGGACGCTTGTTTTCATTCGGGAACGGCGGCGTGTAGTCGACATCCTCCAGATACGCAACGAGGTTGACGTCCGGCTTGTCCACCGAGAAGAAGAGGCGGAGCTCAGCTTCGCCCGTGACCTCTGTAAGCGGTAGCTCAGGAGTTAGAAATGTAGCGTACTGGTCAGCCAGCGGCGCGCGGTCGTGATAGTACATTGGTCGCAGACCAAAGAGGTGATCCAGCATATTCCAGCGCGAAACAGCGCTCAGCTTCGGCTTCGTGGACACGTTGTGAGCCACTGCACCAGCATCAATCTCCGCATCTGACTGGAACTCCTGGCCAGCGCCCAGGTAGTACACCTCATCGCTCAGGTAGGCTGGCGGCCACGTGTTCGACTCTTTCCAGCGGTTGTGCGCCATGGTGAAATAGTGCACGGGCTGCTCGTCCTCCATCTTGGTGATCTTGCGGCGGTTAGCGTACATGTGGTGGTCGAAGAAGCGGCTCACCTCGTCCAGGTGGTAGAAGCATTTGTGCTTGGATTGAGCAAACGGGTCTGCGTTGTCCACACCAGCGTGGCTCCACGGTCCCAGCGTAAGACGGTGGTGCGTCGAGTCCTTCTCGACCATCTCCAAGGTCTCCTTGGAGAGCGGGGGCAGCAGCGAGGCCGTGTCGGCGTCCAGCGTGTTGGTCAAGTACTTGAAGAGCAAGATACTGGAGCGCGCGACACCCATCTCAAAGAAACCGGCCGATGTCTGCAGAGCAACACCAGAAGAGGCAATCGCGGCTAGATGGCGAATCGCATCCAGTTGCTCGGCGGTCACGCCAATCGAGGCTAGCTTGTCGTCACGGAATTGCACGTCCTTCAGTTCGTGCGCGAGGTCCGGGTTCTTTGTGTGCTGGTAAATGTAGTTGTCAAACTTGGCATCATCGTCATCCACGCGGTACACCTCGCCACCGAAGTAGTTGAGCATCAGGCGCGGCTTGAACGTAGGAATGTTGTCCCAGCGAATCTGACGGTCCGTAGCGCCCGTGAACGAGGCCCAGTCGTTCAGAGCCTTCTCGTTCTTCACACCACCAGGGAACAACGCGTCCTGGAACACATCCACAGGGGCAGAGTTGACCGACACAGCCTTGAGCGCAGAGTGGCCACTGGCCGCCGCCAGCAGCGCACCGACGCCATCCAGTCCCTGACCGAACACTGCGACCTCGCCATTGCTCCACGGCTGCTGTGTGATCCACTCGATCACATCGTACGAGTCCTGCACCTCGGCGTCCGCGAAGTCGTGGGATTTCGTGCCTGCAGAGGCTCCGGTGCCCCGCACATCCACCGACACCCAACCGTAGCCGTTGGTGACGAAGCGCTGGATGTAGGCGTTGACTCGCGGGTTGGTGAACTTGCGCTCGTAGCGCGTGAAGAGGTTGAAGGGGAAGTTGATGGTGTAGCCGCGGCCGTGGCGCGTGGGGAAGAGCACGGTGGGCACCTGCTGCTGCTTCTCCCAGAGGTAGTCGGCCAAGTACGAGTCCACGGCCAGGTCGACGCCGTCGCGCATAGCCACGTACTGCGTCTCGTGGTGCGTCTGCTTGGGGTTGAAGAAGCGCAGCGACTCGTAGCGCTTCTCGCCGACCCACGAGTGGTCGTTCACGTGCAGCTCGCAAGCGATGGGGTCCTCGCGGTCGCTGATGTAGCCGGCGAAGGCGTGCGCCAGGTACAGCGAAATCATGGAGAAGACGGCCGACTTCATGTAGTACTTGGTGTTGGCTGCCGCCTGGGTTTGGCCTGCGGTGGGGGCTGCATCCGCCGCCATGGTCACTAGTGTGGTCTTGTGGGGGAGGAGGCGACTTGAGGAATGGCTGCTGACGTACGAGGGTCTTAGCGGAGCTCGTCGACAGGTCGTAATCATTCCACCACAATAAACATCGAGTATAGAATATTAGAGGGGGGTTGTATGAGCTGACGATGGAGCGATGGGAAATGATAGATCCGTGGATAAGAGTGTGGAGGTTTAGGGGGATGAGCCAGGACGGAAAGCGAGTCCCCACGTGACACGGTAGTCGTCATGCGTGAGGACATTGAGCGACACTGCTGGACGGGTAATGGAGAGCGGTGTTGCTGCCATTTTGCCGTCGGAAAAGGTGGCGGTACAGTACCAGTTATTATCATAGCTGCACGATTGAACATCCGACGGCGGTGACGTGTGCGTTCGATTGGTCTGCGCGTCATGACGAGGAAAGCACGGCAGGACTGGAGTGCAAGCACCGGAGGCACGCGCTGTTTGTCCGGTCTCTGTGCGGTACATCGGCAACATGTTGTGCAAGCAAAAGGCTCGTCGCTGCTGCCGAACGACTTGAAGTTTGTATTGATGAGCAATACCGCCGAACAACGCTCACTCTGCCTGTCGACGACTGCGAAAAGTGGCTACACTACAATCCTCTCGTGACCACAGCAGCGTTTGACCTGCAGCAATGCTGTTATCAACACGCTCAAACCGAACTCACAGAGTTCCAGCATGTTCGAACCCAAACAATAGTTTTAAGTAATGGCGTGGAGGAAGCCTCCCACAGATATTGGTGACGCAACAGCTTCCAGACCAAACGAAGTTACCAAACTTCGTGTTATTTAGTGGCACCCGTAACAAATACGGTAGGCATTGTTGACAATTCTACTCGAGATAATCACAGAGAAACTAAAGAGTCAAACTCTGCGGAAGTCGTCAAGGTCAGGCCCTTTACAGCCATATCGCTCAAAAATTGCTGCATCAAACGCAACACACAAGTACCAGTCAGCCCGTAATATCTCACTCGACTGAGATAGATGCGCCGAGTCTCTAAAAGCTCACCTCTGCTTCCGCTTCGTATCCAGCAACCGGGGAGGAGCAGTCCGTCAGGATGATTAAATCGTTCAGTCGGTCCTCTGGCCAATATTCCACCAGATCGCGTACCGTGTAGTTCACGCAGTGCAAGCGCTTCTCCCACAATAACAAGCTTCTTAGCACGCTGTAGCGTTTCGATGAGCGCCGTGTTGAGGCTGTATACATCGACAAAACAGCAACCATACCGTCAATTACTGAGTAATCCCCCATTGCTTCCGTCGGTTTCTTACCTGGTCAATGAGTCGTATGCCAGCTCGTACTCCGCTCTCATTGCAGAATAGTGCTCAGTGAGCGGGTTGCTACCCTTCATCACGTATTGAATCGGCTCAAGAGACTCCTTCGTCCAATTCAGGGCGGCTGACAACACGTTCGGAACGATGTTGTGACCCGGCGATCCGATCAAGCAGTGCTCGGGCCAAACGGTGAGTGAGAACTTGCCACTCGCTTCCAGCGACTGCGTGTACGCCAGCACGTACTCCTCCAAGCTGGGGTCACGTGGCATCCAGACTCCGTCAGTGATGTTCTGCGACGAAATTGCCGTGTACGGTTCGGGCGAGTCACCAGTAGCGTTAGTCCAGAAGATGCCGTGTGCAATGTGATACCGCTGGTGAGAGTCCATTGTCAGCACGATTTGTGACAACTCGGACGTGTGGTTGGTGATAAACTCAGCGATGCGAGCGGCGTCTTCGTTGGCGGTGGCAATAGCGAGCGAACCTCCTGGGTGGAAGCTCACCTGTTGGTCGATGACTAGAATGCCGAGTCCTCCGGGATGGACCTCATTCGCCACGCAGGCTTCTTTCTCCACATTGGTGTCGTTGTAAATGGTGCAGTTGATGTTGGTACTGGTGATGACGCTGGTGATTGCAGCAGGAGCTAGCAGCAACGCAAAACACGAGGCAGCCCAGGCGAGTTGGGAGCTGATCATTGCGAACTTGGATCGAGGTCGATGCTCGAGGTAAGAAGTTCGAGAGTGATCGTTCTAGTCGAGGCGCTGCGCAAATGACATCCGCAGTAACCATGGCAACGGCAATGACATACGATAGCAAAAGCTCATTTGCGATGACGAGGCCAGCGTGACAGTGTATACCATGGACATGGACGTGGCTAGCTGTGCATGTGGAGGTGACGGCCAAGGACGTGGCGATGCAAGAGTGGCGAGTATCTACATGCATATGCATGCAAAAGCGACTGATGTCATTTAAAAGTTATTCGGCGTTGGTCTGTTATGCAAGTTGAACTGATATTGAAAGGCATTGATGGTGGTGCTTTCTCAATCACTTGCTTACGCAGAAAACTCGGTGGATGTCGTCAGCGTCAGGCCCTTTGCGGCCATGTCGCGAAGGAATTGCTGCAAACAACACTGAGATTAGTCTCTTGCTATGGATGTGTTACCTCATAGCACCAAACCACAGCTGCGTAAACGAACCTCAGCTTCGGCTTCAAATCCAGCAACCGGGGACGAGCAATCTGTCAAGATGATCAGGTCACTCAGTCGGTCCGCTGGCCAGTTGTCCACGAGATCGCGAACCGTGTAGTTCACGCAATGCGAAAGCGCCTCGCCGACAATGACAAGCTTGTTAGCACGCTGCAGCGACGATGAGTCGTGTGTTAAGGCTGCAGGAATCAAAGCACACCAACTTCGAATCAGTAATTAGTTCTAACGTCCGCAACGCGCAGAATATCTTACCTGGTCGACGGGTCATACGCTAATTCGTATTCGGCTTTTAACGCTGAGTAGTGTTCGGTGAACGGGTTGCTGCCCTTCATCACGTACTGAATTGGCTCCAGAGACTCCTTCGTCCATTCCAAAGCAGCAGCCAACACGTCAGGTACAATGTTGTGGCCCGGAGAGCCGATGATGCAATGCTCCGGCCAAATGGTCAGCGAAAATTTCCGCTTGTCTCCAACGACTGAGTGTACGCCAGAGTGTACTCTTTTAAGCTCGAGTCTCGAGGTCTCCAAACACCGTCCGAAATATTTTGATATGAAATCGACGTGAACGGGTCGGGCGATTCTCCGCTTCGTTCTCCCAGAAGATGCCGTGCGCGATGTGGTATCGCTGGTGCGAGTCCATAGTCAGCACGACTTGAGATAAGTCGGACGTGTGGTTCGAGATGAAGGAAGCAATTCGTGCAGCATCTTCATTGGCGGTCGCAATAGCGAGCGAACCTCCGGGGTGAAAACTCACTTGCTGATCGATGACCAAGATGCCAATGCCGCCTTCAGGGATCTCGTTGGCTTGGCGAGCGGCCCTTTGAACATCATTTTCAACGTCTGAACTACAGTCCTTTTGAGTACTTGTAGCGTAGGTGACTGCGGATGAACTTATTACCAGCGCAGCCCACGAAGCGATCCAGGCGAGTTTGGAGTTGACCATGGTGTAAGCAGCTGGAGATCACGGTCGGTTGCGGAGAATTCAAGAATGAGCTCGAAATTGGGAGCCCATTCGCACGAGCAGCGTCCTCCTGTAGATCTGAAACATTGACGCCGGAAGGCGCCTTACGTTTTGCGGTTGTATCTTCCAGCGTTGCAGCACTGCAACGCCCCGAGTCGCTGTCTGAACTGTCCCACAAGCTCTAACGACCGATCTTTGCACACAACAGTACTAAAGTAATGGTGATACTTATCGTGGCTTGCCTGCAACTATTTCAAGAAACTGATAGTCATCCGCCTAGCACGTGCGCGAGGCGGTCCTCACGGCTCAGCTGAGGACAGCCGACGTCCATTTCGGTCGAAGAAATGATATTAGTCACGCCGCGGCTTTGGAAAACAAATTCATTCACACTTGTTGCTGGCGACTCATTTATCCTGTTTTTGCTGGAATTGGGCGTTGAACGCCTAGGAAATACCATGCGAACAATGCATGGACCCCGTTTGTTGTAGCCCTACAGCATTAGTGGATCGGCTTGAAATCAAAAACAAGCACCGATCGTGTCCTCGAGAAATAAGTGTGACTCACGCCTACAGGAACAGTCGCGATCCACATAGCGTGCGATCACGCAGCGCACGCCTTGCAGCATCTCGAAAGGCAAAGCCTGTCTCCTGCTCTATGTTGTTGCCTTTCTCACTGTTAGAATTGGTTGATCCTGAGCGATAACGCAAGCATACGGTGCCATGATGCTTCAAACTGTCGTCCCCTACAGCGTCGGCTCGACCCCATCCAGGAGGTGGAAGAGCTGCAGTATCTCCTGGCGTATCTTGAACCAATTGGCCTGCTCCAGCGGAGGTGCTGACGCCTCGATATGAGGCGTTTTGCCAACAGGATACCTAGGACAGGCAATGAGATTGAGGTGAGTTTGGCACAGTTAAGCAATTACGACGGTACACGGACGTACGTACGCCTTCCTGCAACGCAAGGTGCGCCAAAATCTGCACGAGTTCGCGCTCGTCGTGGATACTCAAATCCAACGGTTGATATTGACGGTCGGGCTGGAGCGGGTCCAGGATGTTGAGCCATCCTAGACGCCTCACACATTCCTCTTGATCTTCAGACGAGAGAGCGTCGTAAATCTAAGACGTCGCAGCACAGAAATTAATCAAAACGTTTAGCATCTCGAGCTATAACATACGCACCTGGATGAAGTTCTCGAGATCAACGACACGAGAGAAAACAAGGCAGGCAGCTCGAGCCCGAGCCTTGACAGCGTTTGGGAAGGCTGCAACAAGTTCTGCGCCTGAAGGCTGCTAAGCCACCGATCAGCTACTAGAACCTCCAGCAGCATCAACTTTTGTTGTAGACCCTCTACAGTGTTCGTGATCTGTTTCATCGCTTCACTTAATATGCCACCGTTCTTCGGCTTCTTCTTGTTTGCTGCCTGGGCCATTACAGATCGACGCAAAACATCCCAAAGCAGCAGTGCCTGTGCTCTCTTCTTATCACCGCTCGTGGTAGACAAACTGAGATAATCCACCTCACTTCGATGGTTATCACAGAGAGCCGCGAGCTCCTTATCGTTTGGAGGCTGAGCTAAAACAGCAAGCAGTTGTTCAAAGCGGCGTTGGCTAAGGCACTTTGTACTTCGTGGAGGTCGCGTTGTACTCACATAGTAAAAGGATAATCTCGAAGGGGAAGAATGCAAAGACGATAGCACGGTGCGCTCTTGTGTCGTTCCAAGCAGT
Source organism: Phytophthora constricta (assembly GCA_011947335.1). NCBI lineage: Eukaryota > Oomycota > Peronosporomycetes > Peronosporales > Peronosporaceae > Phytophthora > Phytophthora constricta. Next base: position 56,492 of record JAAVTI010001011.1, on the reverse strand, counting down.
GTGTTGAGAATGTAGCTGCTAGAAAGCAGCACGGGTTCGTCGCCTATCTTAGCCCACCGGAAGTTCTCCCAGTTCCCACTCTGCGAAGTGTCTGTCCGACCTGAGCGCCAACGGCTAAACTGTTTTTCTTCCTGTGCAATCAACGCCAATCTGCGTAGAGCTGTGCGGTGATCGTCGCGAGTCAAATCAAACGAGTATGCGTTCGTAAGCGACCCCAGCAGAACACTGTGAAGCGGTCCACCAAGCCAACGCCGTAGTGCGAGTCGTTCTTGCCACTGATTTCGTATATCCACTACACGAGTCACCATACTTGACGCCTCGCGATGGTCAACTATTCGAGGCAGTAACTTCGCTAACGCTGCCAGCCGCCGCCCGGGTCGAACACCAGTTGATATCAACCCCTGTCGAGCTAGTAACTGCTCGCATTGAGATGCTGATAAATACATGCCTGAATCTGCTAACACGTTGTAGAGAAATTCGGTTTGCTCTGTCACGTTACGACTTGTACTCGACACATTAATCAAGATTCTGGCCAGCATGGCATCGGGCATCAACACCATGTCAGAAGACCGGTGGTTGTCACCTTCAAGGCTTCTGCTATCACTGACAGACTGTCGCTTACAGTTGCTGTCAGCCGCATCTGCACCACCACCACCACTATGAGCCAGATCGGCCATGAGTTGGCCTAAACTTGGGATCTGCCATGCTGTTCCAGAGCCAACTTCGCAAGCCTCGAGTCTCATTGAAGCATCCTCACTGCTCTCCATGCGCTGCATGGAATCATTAGGAACTGTAAATACCTCCGAAGTCATGAACTCGAGAAATTCGTAAACGTCAAGCTCGCCCGAGCCGTCTAGATCGTATGTGGCTATCATACGTGCGATCGCGTTGTCCTTCTCGTCATCATCCTGAACACCTAAGAGCTGAAAAACGTGTCGGAGCTCATGTTCGTCAAGGGACCCTGAGTTATCGGTATCAACAAGTGCGAATCCTACGCGAGCGAACAAGTCTGCAAACTCACGTTTTTGAAGCGCCCCACTTTGATCGTAGTCGTATTCGCGCAGAATCTGCCCGAGTTTTTCATCTGAAACGTTTAAGCCGCTGCCACTCAATGCATCCATCAGCTCCCTGAGTTTCACAGACCCTGATCCGTCTTCATCAAGGCGTCGAAACATCATCTCAACTGGGTTAAGGGAGTTCGTTCCGCTGATGATATTGTTGTTGTTGTCAACGGCAGTGTCCTCTTCGAGGACGGACGAGGAGGGTTCAATACGGTGCTTTGCCAGCTCTAGTTTGACTGGCTGGCCGCGACCTTGTGTCGCTGGAAGATATTCGAGCCTTGTAAAATGATAGCGCGTGGGATATGAAGCTGCAAGTCGTAGCAGTTCGTGCGCAATCATGTGCTCGTAGGCGTCACTGAGGTCCAATGCATAACTTCCTGCAGGGTCTGTTGGGTTGAAGACATGCAATTGCTCGTCGCCAGTTGCGGACATCATAGGTGCCGATACGTTTAAGCTGCAATCCTGCAGAGATAGTTGACAAACTGCCGACACGTTGCCTGCACCAGGCCGTGGAGCACAACTAGCATGCATAAGGGCCTTCCCACCCTGAGTTCCAAGTGGGTTGCCATCGAGTATAAGCATTAGAAGTGATCCGTTGGCAGCGAGACCGCTTGCCAAACCAACACCTCCGCGAGGGGAGATGCCGTTATAACACAGCGCGAGTCTTTTAAACGTGCGCCAGCTCGCAATGCTTGAGTTAGTGTAAGTGCTCCCCTGTTTCCCAGTGAGTTGTAGCTCAGATCCAGTTCTCGTAGGCGATAGTTCATTGGGAGCGCTGCTGCAATGGAAGCAGTTCCAGCTGCACGTAGTTGGTTCCAAGATAAATCTAATTGCTGCAATGTCAAATTAGCTGTCATCATCGCGCCAATGGCCTGGCCGCCCGTCGGAAGACTTGTAGGTTTTTCCTCGTCGTCGTCTTCATCAGATTCGACTCCACCTTTAGTAGCTGCAACTAGGTGCAATCCGATATTATTCCCGCGAAGGCCAACCTCCTCAACCGATTTGTTGTGCTCGAGCGCCCTTGACAACCGGGCACACTCACGGTCACTTAATGAGACATTATTAAGGGCCAGAATTCTCAGTGTGCATAGTGTAGAGCGCAAATAACCCCGAAGTACATGAGCTGCATTGTTGCCCATCGGGTTGGATGAAATGTCCAGGGATGTGAGATGCGGCTTGTTTTCGAGTGCGCGGAGCAAGCAACTTATCCCCGTGTCCGTTAGGCGATTGGCAGCCACATTAATGGATTCCACAAGCGGCAATTCAGGCAAGCATGCCGCGTAGCGCACGATGAAAGTATCACCGAGGCCTTGATGACTAAAGTCGAAGGCACGCGTATTGCGTTCTTTTCGCAACACTAGCGTTGGTGCAGCCTGACTTGCTGCTAGGCAAGCTCCGAGGAAAAGAGCACGCGGAGAGCGCTGAACCGATGAAGTCATGCTTGTGCCGTCTCCACCGACGTACATATGGGCTTGCTCCAAAGTTGGCAAGGATCGTCTCATACCTGTCGAACGCCTCAGCGCGGAGGCATTCGAATTGTGTCGTAATGTGCCGAGGTTAACGTTTTCACCTTTGCTTTCTCGCTCAATGAAGAGCTGGGGCTTGCTATGCAGATCTCGATATGTACGGTAGTATGAAGCACGCGCTTCGGGACCGAAGTACTTGTGTTGCACCGAAGAACCCGCGGAGTCGCGGTCAGCATCCAGCTCAGCGTCGAGTGCCGATCCCTCTCGTACATCGGCCGCCTCCTGAGCAGCCAATTCTGCTAACATTCGAGAGTCGTCCAAAGGTGCAAACACAAACGTGTGGCGCCCACCGACGCTGGGCATTCGACGAGGCTCTTTTTGCAGTCGCATGTGCTGCTCCAAGAGCTTCTCCACCTCGTCCACCGACTCGTCCATCGTCATGGGGCGCGACCCACTCCGCGCCTTCGTTGGTTTCTTTAGAGATCGAGGTGACGGATGACACGCAATTGGCGTCGCGGCAGCTCTCCTACGTGCATCAGCGGCGTCGGCACCAACGCTTTGGTGGGCGAAAGTGGCAGCTCTGCCAATGGCTCGACTGCCGACGGCATAGCGTCTTTGCTGCGGTGGGCCACCCCAGCAGCGCTGCAGTCGAGCATTCCCCTCTCCCAGCCCATACGCCCCAGGAACTTGGTCGGACATGTCGTCGTTGATGGATGAACAGGCTGCTCTGACGGAGTGGCAAGTGATGGATCAGAGGTAAAGTATCTGGTCCGCATGAGGCAAAACAACGGCTAGAAATCGCTTACATGGTGCACTGCAGGTAGATGTGGAGCGTCGGTGCCGTGTCTCGACGGCATTTTGGCGACTTCCTAATCCACCAGTTGTGTACCATAACTTCAACGTCAACAAGTGTGAAAAACTAGCAAAAATAGCATCCTGTGAAAGTGTAGCCATGTGTACCCTGGGTACGCAACTGACGTGGCGTACCCTCTCTCGCGTAACCTCCCCTTGCACCAGTCATTCCTCCCTTTTTCTCACATCCGAATCGGCCGGCTCCAGTTGCAGCTCCAGGTACAGGTTACCCTCCAGTTCATACCCCTAGCACAGCACAGATCAACATGGTGCGTGGCAAGAAGATCGGACTGGGCGAGTTCCTGGGCGACCAGGCAGCCGCCTACATCCCGGAGGCTTCGCTGCCCTCGGGCCCGCGCGCACGTGCCGACGACGACGACGGCAACAGCTTCCGCGGGGGCCGCGGCGGCGACCGCGGAGGCTTCGGCGGCGACCGCTTCGAGCGCGAGCCCACGCGCAGCGACCAGTCGGACCAGTGGCGTGGAGACCGCACGGGTGGACGCGGCGGCGGCGACCGCGGAGGTTACGGTGGCGACCGTGGAGGTTACGGTGGCGACCGTGGAGGTTACGGTGGGGACCGTGGAGGTTACGGTGGCGACCGTGGAGGTTACGGTGGCCGTGAAGAAGGCAGCAGCTGGCGCGGAGGTGGCGGCGGTGGCGGCCCCTCGCGCTACGACCGGCCGGCCCGCGACGACTTCCAGGCTGAGGAGCGTCCGGCCCACATGCGTCTGAACCTGGCGCGTCGTTCGGAGGGCCCGTCCGGAGACGTGCGCAACAGTCAGGACGCGCAGCAGCGGCGACAAGTTCGCAGGCGCGTTCGGCGGCCGCGGAGGTGGCAGCGACCGCTTTGGTGGAGGCGACAGGTTTGAGGGCCGTGCGGCTGGACGCTTCGCTCGTGGCGGAGACGACGTGCCGTCATCGTTCTCCAACATGCGCGTGAGCGACAGGCAGCAGCAGGCCCGCGGGAGCCAGAGCTCTCGGACAAGCAGCTGCGCGCCCAGCAGAAGCGCGAGGAGCGCAAGAAGAAGGCCGAGGAGGAGCGCAAGGCCGCCGAGGAGGCCAAGCGCCAGGCTGCCGAGGAGAAGAAGGTCGCGGAGGAAGCTGCCGCCCAGAAGGCGGAGAAGGACCGTGAGACGATGAAGCAGGTGCTGGCCAGCGGCAAGAAGGGGAGGAGCTTGCTGAAGTCGCCAAGGATTTGTTCGCCAAGCTGGGCCGCCCCAGCGGCGCGATTCTTTTGAGGCTGTGACCAACGCCGCTGAGGATGTGGCCAAGAGCAGCGCGAACTGGATCGCTATGCCTGCGTACGGTGAGCTGCTGAAGTTCGGGATGGAGAAGTCGGACAAGAAGGACCAGATGGAGGCGTTGTACTCCCTGCAGGTCTTCCTCAACAAGTTCGAGTTCCCCAAGGGCGTGATGGAGAAGTGCTTCATGGCGCTGTACAGTCTGGATATCATTGACGAAGCCGGTTTCTTTGAGTACAAGTACGACGTGGACAGCGAGGTCCCCGGTCGCATGAAGGCTATCATTCAGACATCGTCTTGGCTCATTTGGCTCGAGACGCCTGAGGAGGAGAGCGACGAGGAGGAGGAAGACGAATAGAGAGGTCCATGTACGTGCGTTTTTCGAGAAGGTTACTTACTTACGGGTGCGCAGAAGACGGCGTCTTAGCTCTGGCTGCTTCTTAGCATGGTTAGTCGTTTCAGCCAGGTGTGTCGTTCTCCTGCTGCCTTCTTGTCACTTCAGGCATGCGTGGATAGGTTACATCTTCAAATGAAAAATGTGCATCGATCGCTATCTCGCACCTGTCTTTTCCTTGGTTCTTTCTACATATAGACAGCAGCGGTGTGTCAAATCGTCTAGGTCTGGCAGGAGACTATGAATCACGAGCCGTGACAGACGTCACCATGTCCTGAATTGTGGCCATTGGTGGGCGGTAAATTTCAGGCAGCAATTTACGCTGCAGCGAGTTGAACGAGTACTTGAAGCGTCCGACATTCTTCTTAGCGATGTGGATGCGAACACCGAATTCCCGCAACGTGTTGGCAACATCCTTCACTTCTTCAAGAGGCCCATATTCAGTGGCACTTCCCGATTCAATTTCTTGCAGGACATGGCGCTTCCGCTGGACCAGAAGTCTCGCCTCCTCGAGCGTTGTACTCATGGCAGTACGATCTTTGCCAGACTTGCAGTAGGTGACTCGACCGCCATTCAAACTACGAACTGCATCGGCGGCGTGAAGTAAGATACACGTGTTCTTGGAAGCCGAGTTCTCGCTCTCAACAGTCACGCGCAAGTTGCGCAGGATCTCATCTGGATGCGAGCCTACGCTAGCCTCTGACATACCAACTCCGCAGACTTCTGTGAAGCGATTATAGTACTCCACGATCGTGCGGAAGCTCGTGCTATTAATCTTGCGCTGGATCGATACGCCAGAGTGTCCTACGATATTCGCCAAACTCTGCATTTCGTTGATGCCCTGTGTGAAAAGCACTGAGGTGACGCTGATCAAACCGCCATTTTGCAAACTCTCAGGAAGAATCGCAAACTGCGCTGGAGGGACAGGAACTTTGATGATATAGCCGATTTCGTCATGCTTTTCAAGCACCACGTCCATTTCAGCCCCTCGAAGAGTTTGAAAGCAAAAGTCTCTAAGCACTTAATGGCCACCCAGGCGTCAGAAATCATGCGCAGCTCTTTACCGTGTGACGAAATGAGGCTCTCCCAGCCGATTAAGAACCCGATTTTCGCCATTTGATCCAGTACCTTATCATTCCGTTCCTGTATGCACAGGTCTAGCTCCGCCATAAAGCAAGTGATAAGGCTGCTCACGGACTGGGAGACTGCAACACTCTTCCGCAGGTAGTAGTCGGTACGCAACATCTCTAGACGACATAACATGCGGACTGAGTAATCCATGGACGACGTCAGGTCACCACCGCCTTCTTCAGGATCGACTCGGAGGTTAGGATACTTGGCATAGGCTTCTGCGACCTTTTCGCCACTTTCCTTACGATCTAGGTTTCGAGAGCTCTTCTTGGTGCCAAACCGGTTTTTCGACATTGCCTTTGCTCGAGCTGCCGCAGCCTTGCGAGCCATGATCGAATACTTGGAGCTCTTCTTTTAGGTGCAACGTCTGCTTGGATCGAGGCGGCAGCAGCGGTGGGACTATTCGGACTGCTAGAAGGTGCGGCGTCAGAAGAAAAACCACTGTCGGTGCTTCGGACATCGTCTTCTCCGTCCACCTCGTTTTCATCATCAAGCGGAGGGAATGTAAGGTCGATCGAATCTTCCGGGACAAATGCATTACTATCGTTGGCAGCGCTCTCCAGCATTCGTGGAGTGCTCTTCTCAAGCGCAGTTTGGAAGTTATGCATCTGCATCTCCATCTCGCGCAGCCCGCAATCACTCAACCCCATCGCGTGAGCAGTCGGAGCACCACAAGTTACTGTGGCATGCGTCTCTGGTAGCATCATCCGTTCTTGTATCGACAAGGACGTCTGCGAAATCGGCGCTCCAATATGCGCGTCGCTATATTCTAGACCAAGTAAATCCTCGGTTGACGCTTGCTCATCCATTAGCCGTGGCGGCATCGAGTGCGATGCAAAATGACGGAATATACGGAAGTAGGATACGTGCAAATTCGTTGGAATTGCTTGAATGTCAGCTCGTTTCTTGTGTAGACTTGACTTGAACGTTTTTCTCTTCCACCAAATGCTCACACAAGCGAATCATGTCAGTGACCTCAGCAATTTGCTTACGGATGTTCAGCACGTGCGGGTACAAGAAGTTCGGGGAATTTCACTCTCAAGAGCATTATCGGTGGGAGGTGGTGTGCAGTCAGAAGCCCGTCTGTATCTTCTTGGTAAATTCGTCGATACTTCTCCTGTACCGGTAGCCAAAATATCATCATCCGGTGGGGCAATTGGATTTGCCAGCATAATGTTTATCCGAAGCTGAATTTGGCCGAAAATCTCGTCTGTAGAAGGCGAGCGAACATCGAACCAGTCCACAAGCGTGAGAGACGTCACAATCTGGCGTGGCTTGGTTTCCTGTCCTCCTCCTACCGCAACCTCATTATTGTCATCATCATCGAATACAACCTTCTCCTCGATTGTCATGGCATCTCGCACACTTTGCAGCGGAATCATCACTTCACCAATCAAATCGTTTTCAACACCGCTCATATAGCCATAGCTTTCGCTAAATACTTGAAAGCGCAGCCATCCTGTCAAGATTTGTCCACCCGTTGCTTTCGCTGCACTTGGCCGGTAAAAAACAAACTGTTTCAGAGCGTTCACAGGAGACACAACCACACGGCTACGCAGTAATTTTGCCGCATAAAATTTAGTGCTTGGCTTGCCGTGTGGGCATTTTGTAGCTGCAAATTTGTTTGTCGACCAAATAGGATTCGGCGAATCGTATTCGGTGTTTGTTTTTCCCACCGTATACTCATGATTACCACTCACACCATCTTCAAACTTGACGACTACAAACGGGTGAACCGCGTTGTCATTTTCCACCGCATCTTGCACGTCCGGGTCGCTGCTGCTAGACGAAGACGCGGCACCCCATTTTCCATTCTTTATCCGATTTACGAAGCCTCCTCGACCGCTCATCATTCCCATTGAGAATCCTGACGTTCGCGACGATCTTTCTTCGAGCTCTGTGCTTGTAACGGATGTGCCAGTTGCAGCATCACCCGAAGCGTTAGTCTGAAGTCCCAGGTCCCGCCCACAAATCACCTGCACTCGGAAGACGTCATGGCCGAAGTTGAGCGCCTCCGCATCGTTGTCAAAGTACCGATTCTTTCTCCGGTTATAATTGTACCGCGCCTTCCAGTCGTCATACATCTGCAGCAACTCGTACTGACAAATTCGTAGCAGTTGCAACGGGATTTTGACGCTGAAGTCGACTTCAGCCGCTTCCTCGACCGCGAGTTTGGCGTTGGCAGCCTGCATCTCCGCGTGCTCTTCGCGCATCAACGGGTAGAACAAAAAGCTGCGGAAGAGATTATGCTGCGCACAGAAGAGCGGGTGCTGCTGCGGGTGGATGTTTGCAAACTGAATCTCCACGGTCGCTCCGTCCAGCACGCTGGAATGCACGGGCAGCGTCATCCTCTGCTGGTAGTTCCCACTGGTGGCCACGGTGTACATCTCCTGGAACGACGTCAGTGCGTAGCCAAAGACGTGGCAGCTCCTATTGGACGTGGATCCGTCCTCCGGGATCATCACCATGATCTGAACATGGCGATCGAACTCTGCCGGCGTCTTGCACCTCACACTGAAGCCCACTGAGAAATTGGGGTCCCGACTCTTGTGCCGCTCGCTCCACGAGCTCTCACTGTCCAGCAGTCCTGGCGCCGGCAGCGCCGCCTTCTGGTCGAGCCCTCCGCGCTCCCAAAAGTTGTCCATCTCTCCGCCGTCTGTGCGTGTCGTCCCGAAGCCTATGACAGGCGTCTCTTGCGTCACGCGCACCTCGACGCTCACGTCCGTTGGGGGTTTGGCCCGCGGCGACTTGCTGCTGTTCATGGCGGCGGCTGTGCTGAGCATGCTGAAGGCCCCGCGAACCAGCGTCTGCGCCGACCGCGCGGGCGACACGAGGCTGTGGCCGTCCGCGCCCCGACAGGCCACGAAGAAGTGCAGCGCGTGGCGGTTGTCGTCCAGTTCGGCCTGGGGAGTCTCGGCGGGCGACGGCTCGACGCTGTCGAAGGAGGAGGCGGACGAGGGCGCGGGCGGCTCGTCGAAGAGCAGGAGGGAAGGGCTCGGCGGCCCCGCTCGTGCAGCCATGGCGGTGGGAGGACGAGTGCAGGAAGAGACCCAAGTGCGCTATAGTGAAAGCAAGTGAAGAGGGGAAACGGACGTGGTGTGGCGCACACGAACGCTGACGTCACAGTTGAAGTGGCAGATACTTTTGGGGAGGATTGGACACTTGTAGTGAAAACATTTAAAGAGATTTATCGCTCAGTCTAAAATTTGCTCCGTTGTCGCTACTCTCAACGTTATAATGCCGAAGTCCAAGAGGCATCCTCCGTTGGCGAACCCCGAGCACTGTCTCGGTCTATCTGGATTCCATCGGTGACGACCTCGGCACCACTATCTCCACTGAATCGCTGGAAGGGCTTCAAATTCGTTGGCCTGGGTGACCGTCGAACAGAGAACTCGCTACTAGTTTTGACATCAGTGGTGCAAGTAAGAGATCCGAGATCAAAGCATTTTTTCCTGACACTACTGCCTTCCAACGTCGCAAAATAGCTGAGAATGAGATTCGAGCGCGGGGCAATGAATGCAGAGTTGAGGTCAGCTGCACTGCACCACAGCTGTGCAGAATTTAAGATACATTTTTGCAAATCAAACCAAATAGCTGGCGTGAATGGAAAGCCCGAACCTTACTCGAGAAATTTCGTTTGAAGCGATCAAACTTGTGCTCTCAGTTTGGAACTCATGGGGAAATGCTTTAAAATAAGCGTAATTATCCTTCTGGCGTCCGAGATTCAGCACGTCTCGGACATGTTGTGGAATTACCCTACAAATGTTAACAACAATAATGTCCAGGAATCGTTTTAAGGTAAATGTGATTGCAGGTTCTGGCAGGTAGCGAGCTGCATCTATTATAGTATAACTAATAAACTTTTTTACGTAGCTTTGTGCAAGAAGTGTAGGGAAGAAGCTGTATTTTTCGCTAAGACAACAATGGCGCTTTTTGCTGGTCGGTACAGTGACTATGTGAATATGTACCGTATTTACGAAGAAGAAGACCGAGTTATCGAAGTCGGGGTTGCACCATGGTTTCTTCCTACAGAAAGCATCGGCTTGAATTGGACAGCAGTCTGATTACCGTCAAAGTCTGCGAATTCCTTCGTGATTCGGATCAATATCACCAAGAACGCTTAGGTTAGGAAGTTACTTCAACCAAAGAGGCTGTGATGAGTTTGAGGATACGTAACTATCTTCAATTGCGACTTGAACGAGTAACCCAAGGTATGAATTTGGAGAGTTAAAGACAAGCGTCGCAACAGCGACTAAGAACAAATCGTTGCTACGGAGTTGTACAAATCTGATTGCCAATAATTAGAATTCCTTAAATTGTGAACAAAACGTTACGATTAAACTGTGGGTGGATCCATGTGTAGCTGCTTGCTATGCATTAACAGGATTCGCCTGCTCCAGAAAATCTTGCTGTTGCTGTTGAAGATAATGACGTGACCCCTGTTCAATGGTATTCATCATCAAATTCCCGGTTGGGCTATCACTGATCTTCGGACCAACAAGCTTTTGGTGCAACTGATGGCAGCTGCGAATTACGCAAGAGCGCTCGGGATCTGTCGGTGATGGTGATACAATCATCCAATACTTGTCTTCAAATCGAAGCCCCTGAGAAGGAACAAACCATGAAACCGTCCCGACCTGGACAACGCGATTTTTTCCTCATACCTGCGAAAGACGATAACTGCGTCGGCTTGCAAAAGAGCGCCATCGTTATCGTTGAAAAGTGATCTCGTAGCCCAGTTCGTTTCAATGATTTTCCCCGGGAATTTTTCTCGAGCCTGCCACATACCCAATTGATCAGATCTGTTAGTGCACACTGTATACGACAGAACCAGATTTCAATACGACAGAACCAGATTTCAATGCTGACGTACGTGGTACTCTTCCTCGACTTTCTTGGTGATGCCGTTAGTAGTGTTAATCCACAACATTTTTGCGGCTTGTTGGACTGTGCATGCCATCGGCGTGATCACAGTCGTTTCGAAGCAGCGTCCGTAAGTCTCATGCTGTGTGTTCTGAGAACGGAAGGCAGCGAGGATACTATCGTCAAGCCTGGGTAAAACTGTGTCCGCTTCCAGACGAAGGCACTTCAGACCGTTCGACAGCTCCGCAAACACAAAGTCGCTACAATCAAGGTGGAAGAGTGGTCGATCAGCTGTTGGCTGCAGTCGCTCCACAAAATCCAATCCCTGGAGGCAATGACAAGTAGAGAGTCAGTGTCAGTGTTGCCAGGGGCCAAATCCATATATCGTCATACAAACACGTTTCAACATACCTCTAGTGCATCATGCTTTCCTAGCATCTTGCGAATCGAGTCGAGGAATTTTGACTTCTCTGACAAGATTTCTTTCAACTTTCGATTGGTGCACTCCGACCGTAACACTTGCTCGTACTCGATCATTGCCCGGGCATGCCACGTTTCGCCACTTGTCCGTGTCGCTTGCCGCTGCAATAGTACTCCGGGGTTATCCACGGAGTCTTGGTGCGATTGACGTAGATGCGTCAGTTGGTAGCTCAGTTGCTGCACCTTCAACCTTAGTTCTCGAATCTCATGTATTTTGCTGCGTTGGAAGGCTGTAGTGTAGGGCACATAGTGTTTTGTGCCCAGGTCCATCGTGTGGGTTGACGAAAGCGATCGACGGGTGTCTCGGCTGCTGCTGGACTCTGCGGTGGCAGGCATTTTTTCCATCGCAGTTGTTGAGTGAAGACTGTCGAAGATGTTGTCTACAAATGACATCACATCGGAGAGTGCATCGGGCTCGTGGTTCCCCCGGGAAAGTCCGCCGTAGTCTTGAGCATTTGGGAGCTACTTTGAGAATAACCACTCGAGTGTGAGTGAACATTGAGTTTGCCAACGATTACTGCAATTCCAAGCCTCTTATCGAGGGTAAACAAAGCCGCAACATTTAGTGGACAAGCGCTCACTCACTCATATTAATACATGTACTCATACAACAGTATTTTTAATATGAGTGAGTTGCCTACCCTTTCCCCAGGAACCACTTGCTTGATGCAGCACCGTAGTCAAATTCGAAAAACACTGCCGCGCAGCGAGCTATTATTAAACGTAGCAGTGACAACTCTGCACGCTGGCTCGGATCAGGCTCTAGCATTGTTTGGCACCTTTGCTGCTGAGTCTGCAGACAGCATCATGGATCACCTCAACGAGGTGATTATCGTGGTGCCTTCACGGTAATTTTTCCATCCCGGGATAGGTAGGACATGTGTTCTTGTGGCCTGGATAGTGCAGTATTCCGACTCGACAATGAACTCAAACGCAAACGCACTCGGGCCCCGAGTCGGGGACCATGCTTAAGCAACTCGTTTGGTTGATACGTTTTCCGCTATCTGATTGTACGCTACAAACATTTACAGAAGCTGCTCAATGCTGCCAATACTCGATTCAGCTGACAGTCTCTGGTGACTATATCCTTGCTGACAGTGAGCCCATGGAAGCATGGACTGGGCGATATAAAGAATTGCTGCGGACAAAGGATGCTGGCATTGGGTGAGTGGCTGTTGTTGGTCTTTCGAAACACGAAGAAGAAGAATGGGGCTGCACGGAGATCATTAAATGTTAGTTGGACAGGGAGGGCGTCAACTTGCGAGCGCAAAAGCCGCCACCGCGCTGCGGTAAAATAGGAAATTTGCTAAAGTGAGTGGCACCGTCAGTGTTAATGGCATTGACACTCGGTACATTGGACTTTGGCGTGCTGTGGGAAAGTGGAAGTCAACATGGTAGTGGCTAGTGGCGCACGTGGTCAGTGTAACACTTCGAGCTTCCCTGGCCGATGCTTGTTTCAGTGGCTTTATCTCGGTAATTCAAGCGTCAAACTTTACTGCCGGACGTTATGTACGTGGTAAAGATCGTGACAAAGGAGTGATAATAGTAGTATCTAAACAACATTTTGCGTGACGTTAATGCATTGAGAGCTTTTGTCTTCCGATTCGTTTTTCTTGATTGAGATCCAGTCCTTCGTCAACACAACTAACAAACATGGCCTAGGTTGAGTTGCCCTGGATAAGCATCTTGGCGTGCGTCTCGCGCAGGCCCTGGAAGTACTTGACAGTCTTCACACGGAGTTCCATTGTCGCATCTTCATCGCAGACTGCAGACATCATTTGTAAGAGTTAGTAAATACGCACCCTAATGATGGTTACTGACTCAAACGCACCGATGCATGACTTCTTGTGCAGCTGCACCATCGACACGGTCCACATGTGGTTGACGCCTTCCTCAACCACCTTGTACAGCGCGTACGACTTGGCGATGCCAGTGATGATGATCACCACCTCGCGCGCGTCCATAACGGTGCCCACGCCCACCGTCAATGCCATCGTCGGCACCTTACGGACGTCATTGTCGAAGAACCGCGAGTTGGCAACGATTGTGTCGTAGGCCTGCATTGTGGATTCAGTCAGTCAGCCAGTTTGCATCCAGTGCCTTCAACCATGCACCACACACCAAAGTCTTGACGCGAGTCCGCGACGACAACGACGAGCCCGGTTCGTTGAACGCGATGTGACCGTCAGGGCCAATGCCGCCCAGGAACAGCTCGATGCCGCCCACCTCGGCGATCTTGCGCTCGTACTTGAAGCAGCAACAACAGTCAGGCGGTCAGTCAGCACCACGTCACTGGTCCCACGGCAGCATAGGTCTGCTTGAATTGAGCAGACATAGTCCAGACGGGTTAACACGTTACCTCTTCGCACTCGGCTTCAAGGTCGGGGGCATTGCCATTCAGGATGTGCACGTTCTCGCGCCTGTCACATGCAAGCAGCCATAAGTTATGCGCTGCAGGTTCAACCACCATGACGCGTCCACGTACTTGATATCGACGTGCTGGAAGAGGTTGTTCCACATGAACGAGTGATAGCTCTCCGGGTGTGTCTGCGAGATACCGACGTACTCGTCCATGTTGAACGTTACCACGTGCTCGAAGCTGCCGATTCGAGGCACCACATACCAAAACACCCTCATGGTCAGTCCCATCGCAAAACGCCATTCGTAGGAGAGCGATTCGCACGCACCTGAGCTCACCGGCGCGGTGGAACTCGATCAGCTTCTTGTACGCGAGCAGCGGCGAGTTGCCCGTGGGCAGACCCAGCACGAACGGGCGCTCGGCAGTCGGCTTGAAGTCGTTGATGCGCGTGCGGATGTAGGTGGCCACCCACGTCGCCACGCGGTCCTGGTCTTCCTCGATGATAAGGCGCATGTCGACTTGCTTGCAAGGAGATCAAATATGAAAGTGACTCCGCAGGTGAGCGCGCGTAGTGGCAGCCGTTCCTCGTCTTTGACCCGCACATGTCCCTGGACTGGGTCCACTTCTATCGTACTCTTTGCAGCAATACATGTATAATACACGCCCGCTTGTTGACACCTTGAAGTCGACAAGTGACTGTGTCGAGCTCGCACGCAGGCACGTACACACGCAGGTTGGGTTACGCACGCAACCCAGTGCCGAGACCCGTGCACTTGAATCAAAACTCGACCAGCCGGCCAAAAGCAAGAGCACGAGACGCAACCATGGTGAACGAATCGGTTCTTCGCGTCATGAACGTGCGTGTGCTGCGCGACGGCAAACTTGTCAACGCCGACTTGTGGGTGATGGATGGCAAGGTGGTCGACCCCGAGGAGCGGTTCTGGACGTCAACCAACGAGGACGACTACGCTCCGGGCCGCATCGTCGACGGTCATGGCGGCATTGTGGCGCCGGGTTTCATCGAGGTGCAGATTAACGGCGCATACGGCTACGACTTCTCCAATCCAACCATCACGGATGAGCAGATCGAGCTGGTGGCGCACAATCTGCTCTCGGCGGGTGTTACTGCGTTCTGCCCAACGATCGTATCGTCACGGCCGGAGCGCTACCGCGCCGTGATGGAGACTTTTCACCGCGTGATCGCCAACCAGGAGAAAAGGCGTCTGGAGAACCAGCACTTGACGGTCAACAAGGAGGCAACTGCTAAAATCGTGGGTTTGCATCTTGAGGGTCCGTTCATCAGCCCCGAGCGTAAGGGAGCACACGAGAAGGCAGTACTGCAGGTGCCCACGAACGGCATTGCCTCACTCGAGGAATGCTATGGAGGCTCGCTCGATGATGTTGCAATCGTCACAATCGCTCCCGAACTGGACGGCGCCATGAGGACTATACGAGAGCTTCGTGAACGGGGTATCATCGCGAGTGCCGGACACTCGGTTGCCAACATCGAGGTGGCCATGGAGGCAGTCGACAACGGCGTTAACATGATTACGTGCGTGTCCATTGTCGTCGTCACACTTTGTGTTGTGTTGATTCTGACTGCTGTGACTTCATGTGGACAGGCATATCTTCAACGCCATGGCTCCCTTTCACCAGCGTGACCCGGGTCTCATCGGCTTGCTCGGCCTCGTTAACAGCCAGCGTCCATACTACGGCATGATTCTGGACGGTGTTCACTCACACCCGTGTTCAACTCGAATCATCGAGCGATGCCACCCTGAGGGGCTGATGCTTGTCACCGACGCGATTGCGGGCATGGGACTTGCTCCAGGCACGTACGACCTCGCGGGTCAGGTCATGGATGTGAAGGAAGACGCCGCGTACGTGGCCGGCACGAACACGCTGGCCGGCAGCATTGTGACCACGGACGCTTGCATCCGTCAGTTGATCGAGTACACTGGCTGCGCCGTTGAGCAAGCTCTTTTGGCAGCGTCAGCGCACCCTGCCCGGGCATTGGGGGCCAAGACAAGCCAGAAGGGCTCGCTGGCGTTTGGTGCTGATGCAGACTTTGTGCTGCTTGACGACACTATGCACGTCGTTCAGACTTACATGGCCGGTCAACTCGTTTACGAGCGGAAGTAGGATGCTGGGAAACGAATTGAGCTCCCACTGTCGTGTGTTGGCGTACCAACGTGCACCTCATCAAGTTAGTGTTGCCGAGTTGGCGAATGTCTCTTGGTATGAGCTATCAATATTCGGTGAAGGATTCAGGGATAAGACGAAGCAGCTTTAGTTGACGTTTGCGGGCCTGGATTATCACCACACTGCTCTTATTCACCTCGAAGCCTAAAACTAAACAAAAAAACATGCACACAACATGGTGCAACCCGCTCAGTTAAAGCAGCAGGCTGCGGCACCAAGGATTCCCGAATCGTAGCCGGCGCTTGCCTTCTCGATACGCACCTGCAGCCACAGACAAAGTTAGAGCATTTTGAAAACGCTTCGTAGATGGTTTGCGAGACGTACAGGATTCGGTAATTTGGTCCAAGTGTACTTGACGTAAGCAGAACGCACACGTTCGATGTAAGGATCTCCGGCCTCCGCTATGCCGCCAGACAACACGATTAACTGTACAGAGAAGCAATGGCCACACATTTTAGTATGGCGATTAAATACGCAGGAACAAAATGATGCAACCAAACAAACCTCAGGGTCGAGAATCCGGCAAAAGGAAACGCACGCGAATCCGAGGTAGTCTGCCGACTGCAAATCAGCAAGTGAGTGAGTCAAAGAACACAACCAGTTATTTATTAGGACAATGAGTTATACCTCGCTCATGAGGTGTTCACACAGCTTGTCACCATTTGACGATTGCTCAAAGATGAGCTTCACAGTGATTTGGTCCTGCGGATACGTCGAAAGAGTAGACTGGACTCCTGTGCCATCACGTCTTGTCAGCTACATAGTGTTGTGATATTGATTGAGTGCATCGGGCTCGTATACGGACCTGCATTCAGTTGCTCACGCGCCTCACGCAGCATTGCACTGGCGGAAGTGTATGCCTCAATGCATCCGCGCTGTGAGCAGCCACACTGTCGTCCATTGCGTTCAACAATCTGGACAGCGGACGCACCAATATCGTTATCTACGATTGAAGAGGAGAGAACGTACCAGGCCAGGACGGAGAACGTACCATGTGGCCTCCTTCAATTGCGTTCGTGCCTCCACGCACAAGTCGCCCGTCGTCAACGATTCCAAAGCCGACACCCGTGCCCAATGCTGCGGCGCGCAGAAGGTAAAACTGTTAGTTAGCTTTAGCTTCAAAGACGAAAACCAACGACACGTACTGATCATGAGGAAACTCTTAACGCCATGAGCCGTGCCAACCCACTGCTCAGCCATAATGGCGGCGTCCGCATCATTACACAGACGGACCTGAAAATTGAAGTGAGTGTCTGACGCGAGCTGACCAAAGTTCAAACCAAAGCACGTCAACGAACCGGTACACCGATGCGATCGATCAGAAGTTGTTGCAGCGGCACAGTGCTCCACGTGGGAAAGTTGGCAGCCGCATGCACCACGCCGCCGGGCAACAGCACACCAGGACAGCCTACGCCCACGCCTGCCAGATCTTGCGCATGCAACTCCATCTGCAATCCCAGTGTCAGCACCGTCGCAAGCATTAGAGACGATCATCGCCATGAACAACAATAGCAAAAAAGCTGTCGAACACGTACGCGAGTCAGCAGTTTGGTCAGTGTGGAGGCCGTGAGCTCCACAACGTGGTGTGGCTCAAGCTCAGCCGGGTTGAGTTGTTGCTGCTCACGGCCCGTGATCTTGCCATCGGCTGTCACCACACCGATCTTGACGCTCGTGGCACCAATGTCAACGCCTGCATAGAGCTTCGGGTGTGCGTTTGTCATGCTGGAAGGATGTAGACAACAGGCAGTGCTGTCACAGTGTAGGATAGTGAAGAAGTGATCTGTCCAGAGACTGCTAACCGTGGCCAACTTAAACTTGCCGTGTCGCGCCGCGTAGGCATGCGGCAGCGCGCCTTCAACTCAAGCGTTGGTGATACGCTCCATCGTAATGGAACGACAGATGGCTGTGTGTTGAAGAGAGCATAGGCCAAGCACGAACGAGGGAAGCGCCTGGGGTCCAAGCGAACAATAAAAATGAAGCCTCGTGACGTCTTGGGCGCTCCCGACAGCCTCACTCCATGAACTCATAGCGACACAGGAAAATGTGCGATTCGAAAACAACACAGAACGTTGATCATGTGCACTTTTAACATTGTTGTGTGTCAGCAACAACACGAATCACCTCGAACATTGACAAGCACTGGATGTCAACTTGTTCTGTCATCTTTAGCTACCCACCCAGACCCAGCTGGAGTTAGCTCGTCTACTCTTCCTCGACAAAGCTGTCGGCGTCCAGCTCTCCGCTGTCCGTGATAGTCACCTTCTTGCTGGGGGTGCCGCTGGGGAGCCCACGGCCTCGATGGCGTCCAGCACGTCCATGCCCAGCACCACGCGGCCAAAGACGACGTGGCGGCCGTCCAGCCACGAGGTCTTGACGGTGCAGATGAAGAACTGGCTGCCGTTCGTGTTGGCGCCCGAGTTGGCCATGCTGAGCGTGCCCTTGCCGGCGTGTTTGAGCTTAAAGTTCTCGTCCGGGAACTTGGCGCCGTAGATGGACTCGCCGCCCATGCCGTTGAAGCTCGTGAAGTCGCCGCCCTGCAGCATAAAGTTGGGGATGACGCGGTGGAAGATGCTTTCCTTGTAGTGCAGCGGCTTGCCGCTCTGGCCCACGCCCTTCTCGCCCGTGCACAGCGCGCGGAAGTTCTCCACCGTCTTGGGCACCGTCTTGCCGTAGAGCCCCATGACGATGCGGCCCACCGGCTCGCCGTCGATGCTCACGTCGAAGAAGACCTGGTTGGTGATCTTGGGGCCGCGACTGGCCTCCGCCACCAGGGCGAGCGTCGCCACACACAGCGCCAGCACGCCGAACATACTCCACTTGGCCATAGTCATCACGATACTGTCAACGTCCTTAACTCGGTGCGACTGATAGTGAGGGGCAAGATACGGTCGACTCGAAAGTGAACGAACACGTGTTGCTTTGTAAAAGGAGGCGTAATTACGCAGCGGAAAAGTGGAGCCATGTTGACAACAGTTGAGAGGTTAAAATGGCTTCAGTTTCAAAGCCTGGCTTGTTTCTGCGGCTTTTCGTTGCTGTGTTCGACTTCGTGGTGGTTATATTAATACCTTATTTGATTCGAGTCCTGCTGTAAAGGACAGCTATTTTCGGCGAGGAGAGCAGTTTCTTACGATGCACTCTGCGGTGGTTTAAGTCTAGCGTCGGTTGAGCTGAGCAATGGGCTTGAGTAACGCCACAATCGATCTGCAGAAGCACGAGAAGAACTCACACACCTGACGAGCAATAATGGACGACGAGAACGCCAAGATCCAGGATCCAGTAGTGCGCTCACTGGCGGAGTACATCAAGACGACGCAGTTCCAGCGCCAGTTCGAGCAGTTCTTTCTGGACCACGCGCTCACGTTCACGGACGAGCTGGAGCACCAACTCGCCTACATGACCATCTACATCGAGTTCCAGCATATGTTTAATGAACACATGAAGAGTGAGTCGTCTAGGTCGAGGAAATATTGGTATCGCGGAGTTCTGATCAATGTGCTGCTTCCAATCTGCAGTTTTCCTGGAGCAGCAAAGTCTGACTGAGGACGAGTTTGCAGAACACTGCCAGAAGACGATGAAGACGGACCCCAAGGCCGAGCAGTATCTGGAGGTTGTGATTGCTTCGATGGACTACGATGCGTTCTACAGTCTCATGAAGACGATGCGAGCTCGCGCGTCAGTTGAGAACGGCCGTGCTGATGCCAAAGATTGCAATGACACCCCAGAAGCTGCGGAAAGCGCAAGAACCTGGACGGGAAGCTCAGCAAGGACGAAGAAGGCCCGGAGGATGTTGAAGACGAAGGAGCTGCAAAGGGAGCGAAGGTCACTAATAACGACGAAAAGGAGGACAGCAAGGACAGCAAGTAGGACCGAGAGCGACAGCCTCAGGAATGCTGTTAGCATTTCATTGAAATACTTTCTTGCTATGAATCATGTTTTGATTATCGTGGTCAGACAGGGTTGATCGAATGCAAACGAGCCTTCTCGTGGCCAGCGTTACTGAAGAAGAAGAGGCAAATTGTGCCATCCTTCACATGAAATGCAAATTAGTTCTGAAGTCAATGCGATAATGAGGGCACCAAATATTCGGCCTGCTCGTGTGGTGGTGCCACTCCTCATTAGACGGAGTACTTGATAATGACGGCGATAATAGCGAGGAGCGCTGCAAGCGACAACGACTTTAACAGACGCATCTGAAGGCGAGTGAACGGGTACATGGCCATGCTCAACACGAACTTCTTGGCAGGCGTGTATGGCGCGTACCGCTGCGGCAGATCCATCAACCCGTTCTTGTAGAGCACGATCTTGTAGTGGGAAAAAGCCTCGAAGCCGTAGTGGCCATGGTACGCACCCATGCCGGAGTTGCCTACGCCACCGAACGGAGTATTCGAGTTTGACAGCTGCATGAGCACGTCGTTGATTACCATACTGCCGGCAGAAGTTTCGTTCACCACACGTTCTTTGTTCTTCCCATTGGAGCTGAAGTGGTAAAGTGCGAGTGGCTTCTCTCGTGCAGTAATGAAGTTAATAGGCTCGTCCAAATCACCAGACGCGTAGTAGTACACTGGCAACATCGGTCCGAAAACCTCTTCAGCCATGCTGGCACTCGCAACGAAGGTATTGAAGTCTGTGCGGAAGTTGAGCAGCGTAGGTGAAATGTAGCGCTGCTTGTCGTCGTTGTCCCCACCGTAGGTTACGTGCTTGCGATCCTTTTCAAGGATGCGCGCAAGACGACCGTACATGCGCTGGTTAATTATGCGACCATAGCTGTCGGATTCCTTAAAGTTTGGTGAGCCGTACTGCGCTGCCAGTTCTCCTTCCAGCAACGTGATAAAGCGGTCGCCCACTTTAGCATCTACCAACAGATAGTCGGGACGCACGCACGTTTGACCGCCATTAAAGAAAGCTCCCCACGCGATGCGCTTCGCTGCAAGTTTCAAGTCCGCCGTGTCATCAATGATGCATGGCGACTTGCCTCCTAGCTCCAGCACAGTCGGCGTCAGGTACTGCGCAGCTGCCTGCGCCACGATCTTGCCCAGGAAGTTGCCCCCGTGGCGAAAATGAGGTCGAAGCGCTCCTTGAGCATGGTCTTAGTCTCCTCGACGCCGCCGTACACCACGCGCACGTAGCGCTTGTCCATGTACTTGTCGAACAGCTGAATCAGCACGTTATTCGTGTGGCGGGTCGTGTCGTCTCCGGGCAGCCGCACGAGCGCACAGTTGCCCGCCCCCAGCGCCGCCACGAGGGGCATGAGCAGCAGATTGACCGGGTAGTTCCACGTGCCGATGACGCACGCGACGCCCAACGGCTCGGGGCGCACGTAGGTCAGTCCCGGCAGGTTGACGATGTTGGTGGGCTTGAGCTGCGGCTTGGCCCAGTCCCCAATGTAGTCGATAAAGTCCTGAATCTCGGCCTGGAGCAGCGAGACCTCCGAGGCGAAGAGCTCCATCGGGTGTTTGTGCAGGTCCTTCCACACGGCCTCGCAGATGAGCGTCTCGTTCTCGTTCACGAGGCGCTGTAGCGCCCGCAGCAGCTCCCGCCGCGTGCTCAGCTGCTTGGTGGCGCCCGTGGCGAAGCTCGCCCTCAGCGCCTGCACGTCCGCGTGCGTGTCCTGTCTGCTCACATCCGGAAGCGGCGGCGTGTCTGTGGTGGAGCCATACATGTCTGCAGGTGGGTCCGTGTCCGAGACGGCGACGTACTGTGGGCTGACGGGCGAATCCAAGACTGAGACTGAGGTCTCCATGGCGGATCGAAAACTGACGTGCGTAGCGTTTCACGGTGTGCAACCGTGCCATAATGCGTGATGACTAATCGGCGCTGGTCATTGGCTGAAAAGAGGCGATTAGCTGCCGCTGAAGGCGACACGAGTCAAATGACATGCGCGAAGTTGACGCCTTGCCGTTATCAGCTGAAGGTGACGATGTGTGTTTGGAGAAGAAAAGAACAGCAGTGCAGCCTCAACGCGGACCCGAGAAGTGGTGGCGATTATCCACCGGCGCGTGAATGCGGTGGTAGTCTAGACTTCATGCCTCTCGATGGCGTCTGCTTCAGCTGCCGAGTTGTCTGCCAAGGCTACATCCTGACCAACCTTTTGTCCGCAGCTGCGTCGATTGACGCGGTACCTTCGGATGAAACAACATGTGAATGAGGCCAGCCTCACGGCAGCGCGCAAAATCGTCTTCATCCCTGGAAGGAATCAGGCACTAAAGCTCCCATGGCTTGGGTATCGTTGTCATCTTGCTATCTCGGGCTGAGGATTGAATTCTGGCAAAAAAATGAAGTGCTCTCTGAATTGAAAAGAATCACATTCCTGTGTACGGTTTGAATAATGACAGCAAAAAGAGCAAAACTGCTCATATTGCAGGAAGGAATATGTAACTAAGTTAAAGGATCTGGACAAACGTTAACCCCTTGATTCCCGAAGTCGTAACACACGCTCCTCATCCACCTCGTCCTCGTCGTCCCAGTTGGCTGCGACCTTTGCTGCTCCGTCACCGACGGCACTTCGAACTCGTCGTCATCTGCGGGGCACAAGCGGGTCAGAGGTCAGTTCGGCGAGTCTGGAAGCGGCCAGCACCGCGTCCGACGCGCGTAGTGAAGTCGCTGTGCTGGCCCATGGAGAGACGACGACGACGCACCCCACGAGTCCATCCTGTCTGGCTGCTGCACGCGCACTGAGCTCCTTATGAGTCGCTGCGAATTGGTTTCTCTCCCTAGGCGCGATTGGCCCTCGGGGTGCGTCAGTCGTACCCGAACGCTGGTACCGATCGTCTGGTGTGTCGCACACATTTGTACCACAGGCACCGGTACACGACATCCAAATCACTTCACGATATCGAGCGGACAATAATGGTCGGCGCCATGCTGCTCGTGCAGCGCCGCCCGCAGGCCTTGCAGCCGCAGCGCCGCCGCTTCTCCTCGCATCCGCCCAAGTCCTTGGGTGGCGTCTTCGCCGGCAGCTGGAAGATTCCGGCCACGCTGGGCTTCGCGCTCATTGGCTTCCTGCAGTGGCAGCACCTCAACCACCCGACGGACGAGGAGCGCAAGACGCACCCGGCGCCGGCGCTGCGGCGGCTGCCTGGGACCCACACGGCCTTCGAGGACTCGATGGCCACTGAGAGGCAGCTGCAGTCGCTTAAGCTGTTCCCGTACCGCGCGGCGTCGCGGCTCTGGGGCCAAGTGCACGACAAGGAGCTGTACGCCACTGCAGCGAACTGAGTTGTGCCATTTCAAAGACCCTTTTAGACGATCCTCATGAGTGTTGGGCTGATTGATGCGTGTGCAGGCCGATGTGGCTGCGCAAACCGGTGTACAAGGCCTGGACGGCCGTGTTCAATTGCAAGCTGGACGAGATGAAGTACCCGCTGCAGGACTACGCCAACCTGGGCGAGTTCTTCTCGCGCCCGCTGAAGGAAGGGATGCGGCCGTTTGATACCAATGCAGGATACCTCGCCAGTCCTGTGGACGGCACTGTGGCCTCGATTGGAGTAGTGAACGACTCGAGCAACGTGCCGACGCTGGAGCAGATCAAGGGGGCACGTTACCGGCTCGACGAGTTCCTGGGTGGTTTGCCCTCGTTCTTCACGAAGAAGACGCCGTCAAAGGGCAAGAAAATGTTCTACTGCGTGCTATATCTGGCGCCTGGAGACTACCACCGTATTCACGCGCCGGTGGACTGGCAGGTGGAGGAGCGTCGCCACTTCCCCGGCAACCTCTTCCCAGTGAACCAGACGGCTGCGCGGCTGATCCCTAGTCTCTTTGTGGAAAATGAACGCGTTGCACTTCTCGGAGAATGGGAGCATGGCTTCTTTTCGCTGACGGCTGTGGGTGCCACTAACGTGGGCTCGATTGCACTAACGAAGGAACCAGAGTTTTGCACCAACACCGCTGTACAGGACGCGTTGGTAGGTCAGTGCATTACGAAAGGATACGGTGGCAAGATTGGCACCACGCGCGGCGAGGAGATGGCACAGTTCAAGGTACGACGATCTTTTGCTAGCCGTGGTTATTTGCAGAAGCTAATTCTTGCTGTGTGTACGCGTAGTTGGGCTCCACGGTAGTGCTGGTCTTCGAAGCGCCTGAGTCGTTCGAATTCACGATCCAGCCTGGTGAGCAGGTGAGGAATGATCGTAGTAGCGGATGAGGCCGAATTGAGTCTAAAAACTGACATGGTGAATGTGTTGTTGCTGCCCAGCTGATCCTTGGCAAGTGCATCGGAAAAGTAGCCCAGTAAGGAGCAAAGATACTTTGCCGTTGGCACAAGGTTTTCATAGCCTCCTTCTTTCCTTCTTTTTTTTTTCGTGTCAGAGGCCTGAACAAATTTTCCGTGCCGAGGTTTGTACGTGAGAAATGTGTATCCAATGGGGAGGGGGTCCAGGTGGTGCACTGCAGCATCTAGCGAAAGTACCACCAGCAGTGCCCACTTTTTACTACGTCATTCGCTTCGGAGGCAGTGAATCGGAGAACTATCGCTGCTGAATAAACTTCGAGACCTAGCAAGATGAAGGGGCCTGCTCTTCTCGCACTGCTGCTTGTAATGGCAATTGCCGCGGCTTGGAAGATACTGTGGCTCCGTCTGGTGAAGATATACTACTACTACTAGTACATAGTTGAACTTGACTTTCGGATAATCCGTCACGCAACCTTGTCTTCATTGATGGAAGGGATCAGGCACCACAGCCCCCGTGGCTTGGCTCGACCATTGCCATCGCCTCTTTCTTGCTGTCAATCCTCGGGCTGAGGATTGAAAATATAAATTGTTCTCTGAATAGGAGTAAAGTCACATTCTTGTGTTCGGTTGGAATGGTGACCGATGTGATTTTTTTAATCCAATTCAGAGAGCACTTTTTCTATTTGCTTGCTAGCTAATCAAACTGTACCAACTGCACAGACTGTTTAACCACTTTAAATGCTAAACAGAGAGGGGCTGTTCATGTTGCAACAGCAGGAAGGAATAAAGTCACTAAAGGAGCTAAGCAATGATGTAACTTCAACTTGGGGCAGAAAAAGGCGCAGCTGAAGACGATGTGTTTGATGCAACATACAGAACAGCAGCACAGCAGTGCAGCCCCAACGCGGGCAATTCAATATTCATCCAATCTGTGCTACTACCAAGTAACAGAATATCACATCCAAAGCCGCTGTCCACTCACATCGCGGCACTCTTTCATGCACTTGCCGACTGTAGAACCGGAGCGGGCAAAAGAACCGGAGCGGGCACTTCGTTCATGCACCTGTCCATCGTCGTTCCGCTGGCGCATTCCTTTCCCTCCACACGACTCAACGTGTTTCACACATCGCCTGACGCCTAGAAGTGACGACAGCGAGGCCAGAAGCGAGACCCCGGGAAGCAATCACGACCACCGTCACGGCAACGGGGCCAAAGCGCGAGCCAGGGAAGCAGTTGCGGTCACCGCCGTACCATCCGCGTCGTTCTGCTTCCACCATCTCGTCAGATATTTCCTCGGCCTCAGCCGGCTCCTCCTCGAGACGGCGAAACTTGCAGCGAGGCCAGAAGCGAGAACCGCGGTAGCAACCACCACCACCGCCGCCGTGCCATCCACCGCCGCCGCCGCGCCATCCGCGATCCTCATCATTCTCCGCCAAGGCGTCTTCGGTCTCTGGGAGCGCCTCCAGCTCGTCCGATAGGTGGCGCAAATGTGTTCCTGAGAGATGCAGTAGTGAGATATCCTACACCGTTCCCAGCATCAACGTCCACGGCGTCATGTTCAACAACGTACCATCTTCACCAGCCGGAACCACATCAGCTTCCAGGCCATGGATACCTGGCACCATTGCACCAACCACCATTACCAGCAGCAGTGCGAGAAGAGCGGGTCCCTTCATCTTGCCAGCTCTCGAAGTTCGTTCAGCAGCGGTTGTTCTCCGATTTGCTGCTTCCGAGGCGAATTGCAAAGTGAACGATGCTGAGTGCCTGTTATTCTGTTAGATGCCGTTGCAGCGTATTAATCCGCCACTGCCTTGTCGCCTTGGCCCTTTTCCCATTGGACGCATAGTTCTCCACGCGAGTGGAAACGATCGTTAAACCACTGTGACACGAAAAAGCAAAGAAAGGAGAACGAAATCTGGCGCCAACGGCAAGTTATCGTTGCTCCTTACTGAGCTGCTTGTCCGATACACTTGTCGATAAGCGGCTGGATAGAGAAACAGCCACATTCATCGTCACCGTCAGCATCCCAGACTCAATTGGACTTCTCGTGTTACCTGCAATCATTCACTCTTTCACCCGGCTGACTGGATCGTGAATTCGACCGATTCAAAGACCAACAAGCTGCTGACAGCAATAATTAGTTAACGAACAGAACCACGGCTAGCACACCGTCTCCGCGAACTGTGTCATCTCCTGGCCGCGCGTCGTACCAAACTTTTTCACCGTAGACTTTCGTAATGCACTGACCTACCAACGTGTCCTGTGCAGCGGTGTTGGTGCGAAACTTGGCTCCTTCGTTAGTGCAATCGAGGCCCAGATTAGTAGCACCCACAGCCGTCAGCAGCCGTGCTTCCATTCTTCGACAGCGCAACGCTCTCGCTCTCCACGAAAATACTTGGGATCAACTGCGCAGTTATCCTGTTCACCGGGACCTTTTTGCTGGAGAAGTGGTCCTTCGACGGCGTCTTCTTCGGCTGCCGATGTATCTGCCAAAGCTACATCTTGACCAACGTTTTGTCCGCAGTTGCGGTACTCAGTGGGCATTAACGCTGATGTAAAATAATATGTACTAGTATTTACTGTATCTCCAAGGAAAGCACTTGCACCAGGGCACCCATGGAGACCGAAAACGCCTGGGCGGAGGACGATGATGATCATGGAGGATACCCCTTGGCGGTTGCCACAGTGGCGGTGCTTGCTACCGCTGACTGCAGATTCGAGTGATACACTTGCACCGAATTGGTTGATCACGATGTTATCAGGACCCCGCCCCGAAGATATTTGACACATTATCTCGAGCTGGAAAAAATACCCAAGTATTGAAGCGTACAAAGAGGAAAGTTTCGCTTTGCCCACTAGCGAGGCACCTGCAGCGAACGTTCACTGCTCGGTCAAGTAGGGGTTGACCGCCATAACAAACTGGGACAACCACGCCTCAGATAGTTCACGATGTTTCTTACCCCGCGCCGTAAGAAATAGTTGATGAGCGTAATCGTTCTCCAACTCCGCCGGCACCACAAACACGTACTTAAACATGTACTGGCGTTCTCTAATAATCCACTTCTTGAACTTCCGCATACCCGCTGCACCGATGACATGGCTCTTGGTAATTGACATCTGCAGCCCGTAGCACACTTTAGCTTCACTATCATTAATGAAGGCATCCAGCGCAAATACCTGTGACTGCAGTCTATAGTAGGTCCAGCAGTTAGCAGGAAAATCATCAATGCTCTCGAGGTCGAGGAATCTTTTGACTTGCATACCCACCGGAATCACAATGTCGCCAGTGGCAACGGGTCGTGCACCGAGTGTCCGCAAAGCCAACTTCCTCTCCTATTTCTCTGCGAACCAGCGGTGAACGATGATTTCGTTCACCGTTGGCGCCGAAAAGTTGTAGTGATACCGGAATTATCACATGAGGGAGCAAGCGAAAACCGAGAAACCTGAGATAGGCAATTGGCCTTAGTCCTTTCAATCACCTGCTCAGCGATCTCTTTTGAGATAAACTCCAGACCGAAAGTCGTTACTGAAATCTGCTGTCCTGGGCACCATGCACAGGATGCAGTGGCTAAGCTGCTTTTCTTTCACAAGTTTTCCTTCCTTTACGAGCTCAATGATAGTCAAAGCGTCAAACGATTTAACAGCCTCCACGGTACACGCTCTAACTTTCCTTTGAGCCGACTCAAAAATCTTCCTCGGGACTCCACCGTACGCCGAAAAGCGAGAGCGCAAGACGTCATCCTTCAGTTTCATACCCCCTTCGAGTAGCGCGTTGCTCGCTTTCAGCTCATTCATCGTCCAAACAGGCGATATGTAAAAAGAACCCTTCAGCTTCATGAATTCCTTGATGCCAGATACACCTGGGAAAGCGAACAGGATTGATATTCCTTTCCAACCACAAAGCACCGATGACTTTCCATCGGTGAGTCGAATGACACCCGTTTTTGCTTTTGTTTGTCGAACTTCCTCCGTTGTCATCGCGTAAAAAAACTTGTCAGTGGCGCAATATCTGTGGTATTCGTCCTGACAGTTCAGCACAAGAGTATACTTCAATAAATACACGCCACAATCTTGAGTCAATCGAAATGCGCAGTAGAGGTAGAAACGACTTTTACCGATCCCGGGGTTGCCCGTCACAACGAGGTTCGCATCGGTTCTCTCGATGTTGGCCTTCGTCGTTGCCATGACCTCTTCGAAAATCCTGATATAGCTCTTTCGAATGAGAATTTTGTTGTGCTCCTGCATTGTGCGAATAAACGGAGGGAACCCATTCATCTTCAAGTACTCGTATGGACCGCGTTCTGCCGCAATCTCGGAATACGTGAGCCCTTCTTCACCCTGTTCCTCTTCTCCTTCCTCATCTTCTTCATCCCCACCTTCCTCCACTTCCCTCCTGAGTTCCTCTGTCGTTTTGTCCAAACGGTCAGGAAACCACTCGCTGGCCGGCTTCCAGCCGCCACCCTCAACTTCTTCGAGCCCGTTGCCAAATTCTCTGGCAAAGCTGTATCCTCCAACAAGCGTTTTGTCCCCTGTTGCGTCGATTTATGCGGAGCTTTCAAGTAAACCAACACGTGAATGGCATCGGCCTCACCTCGATGAGTAAACTTGTCTAAAATCGGGAGCATCGGTGGTAGGGGACATTTTAGCAGTGCCTTTGCCACACTGGGGTTACCATTAGCCAAATCTCTTGCTTCCTGCGAACCGTACGTCACCCACTGGTTATCATTTTTCTTGGCAAGAAACAAGTGGGAGCCACCGCTGGATACGACTTCAGCACGTCCTTGCGGGCGATTTTCACCGCGGTCTGCAGGTCCTCACCACAAGCGTCCGCTGCGACAGCAACTTTAAACACGGGAACTGCGCCAAATGCGCTTGCTTCGCCCACAATCAGGCACCAAATGAGCAGTGGCTTGACCTCCTCCATCGTCTCTTACTACGTAGTACTTGCTTGCGTCTTAGGTAGAGAATTGTAATATGAGGTCGTCCGTTTCCATCCTTTATTGACAAATAGTGGCCACGCAATAGGTCCTCCGTCAATGGCACATAGGACTGCATACTTATTTTTAATATAAAGGGAAATTGCTAGTCGGTGAGGGCATTTGCGAAATAATTGTGCTGGCGACGATCGCCCAGGGGGGCGACTTCAACTTGAATTATGTCTAATCGGTACGAAAGTTTGACAGCGGAAACAGCATCAGCCTGAGGACTAGGAGCGTTGGCTGCTGAACCAGGAGCGCGACGTCATCGCGTGCTTCGAGCTGCACGGCTTCCTCTTCTTCGGCACTCCCGAAGATTCGCAGCCTGTTGGTGAGCAACGGCATCGCCCAGGACGAGTTTATTCGATACGACGATACGACGGAGCTAGTCTTTGGGCTATGTGAGAGCAAGCTTGTGAGCAGTGTATGCAATACGTGGCGGCACAGGACAACCGCGACGGGCCCTTCAGCGATATCCTACGCAGGTAACACGAGAAGTCCAATTGAGTCTGGGATGCTGACGGTGACGATGAATGTGGCTGTTGCTCTATCCAGCCGCTTATCGGCAAGTGTATCGGACAAGCAGCTCAGTAAGGAGCAACGATAACTTGCCGTTGGCGCCAGATTTTCGTTCTCCTTTCTTTGCTTTTTCGTGTCACAGTGGTTTAACGATCGTTTCCACTCGCGTGGAGAACTATGCGTCCAATGGGAAAAGGGCCAAGGCGACAAGGCAGTGGCGGATTAATACGCTGCAACGGCATCTAACAGAATAACAGGCACTCAGCATCGTTCACTTTGCAATTCGCCTCGGAAGCAGCAAATCGGAGAACAACCGCTGCTGAACGAACTTCGAGAGCTGGCAAGATGAAGGGACCCGCTCTTCTCGCACTGCTGCTGGTAATGGTGGTTGGTGCAATGGTGCCAGGTATCCATGGCCTGGAAGCTGATGTGGTTCCGGCTGGTGAAGATGGTACGTTGTTGAACATGACGCCGTGGACGTTGATGCTGGGAACGGTGTAGGATATCTCACTACTGCATCTCTCAGGAACACATTTGCGCCACCTATCGGACGAGCTGGAGGCGCTCCCAGAGACCGAAGACGCCTTGGCGGAGAATGATGAGGATCGCGGATGGCGCGGCGGCGGCGGTGGATGGCACGGCGGCGGTGGTGGTGGTTGCTACCGCGGTTCTCGCTTCTGGCCTCGCTGCAAGTTTCGCCGTCTCGAGGAGGAGCCGGCTGAGGCCGAGGAAATATCTGACGAGATGGTGGAAGCAGAACGACGCGGATGGTACGGCGGTGACCGCAACTGCTTCCCTGGCTCGCTTTTGGCCCCGTTGCCGTGACGGTGGTCGTGATTGCTTCCCGGGGTCTCGCTTCTGGCCTCGCTGTCGTCACTTCTAGGCGTCAGGCGATGTGTGAAACACGTTGAGTCGTGTGGAGGGAAGGAATGCGCCAGCGGAACGACGATGGACAGGTGCATGAACGAAGTGCCCGCTCCGGTTCTTTTGCCCGCTCCGGTTCTACAGTCGGCAAGTGCATGAAAGAGTGCCGCGATGTGAGTGGACAGCGGCTTTGGATGTGATATTCTGTTACTTGGTAGTAGCACAGATTGGATGAATATTGAATTGCCCGCGTTGGGGCTGCACTGCTGTGCTGCTGTTCTGTATGTTGCATCAAACACATCGTCTTCAGCTGCGCCTTTTTCTGCCCCAAGTTGAAGTTACATCATTGCTTAGCTCCTTTAGTGACTTTATTCCTTCCTGCTGTTGCAACATGAACAGCCCCTCTCTGTTTAGCATTTAAAGTGGTTAAACAGTCTGTGCAGTTGGTACAGTTTGATTAGCTAGCAAGCAAATAGAAAAAGTGCTCTCTGAATTGGATTAAAAAAATCACATCGGTCACCATTCCAACCGAACACAAGAATGTGACTTTACTCCTATTCAGAGAACAATTTATATTTTCAATCCTCAGCCCGAGGATTGACAGCAAGAAAGAGGCGATGGCAATGGTCGAGCCAAGCCACGGGGGCTGTGGTGCCTGATCCCTTCCATCAATGAAGACAAGGTTGCGTGACGGATTATCCGAAAGTCAAGTTCAACTATGTACTAGTAGTAGTAGTATATCTTCACCAGACGGAGCCACAGTATCTTCCAAGCCGCGGCAATTGCCATTACAAGCAGCAGTGCGAGAAGAGCAGGCCCCTTCATCTTGCTAGGTCTCGAAGTTTATTCAGCAGCGATAGTTCTCCGATTCACTGCCTCCGAAGCGAATGACGTAGTAAAAGTGGGCACTGCTGGTGGTACTTTCGCTAGATGCTGCAGTGCACCACCTGGACCCCCTCCCCATTGGATACACATTTCTCACGTACAAACCTCGGCACGGAAAATTTGTTCAGGCCTCTGACACGAAAAAAAAAAGAAGGAAAGAAGGAGGCTATGAAAACCTTGTGCCAACGGCAAAGTATCTTTGCTCCTTACTGGGCTACTTTTCCGATGCACTTGCCAAGGATCAGCTGGGCAGCAACAACACATTCACCATGTCAGTTTTTAGACTCAATTCGGCCTCATCCGCTACTACGATCATTCCTCACCTGCTCACCAGGCTGGATCGTGAATTCGAACGACTCAGGCGCTTCGAAGACCAGCACTACCGTGGAGCCCAACTACGCGTACACACAGCAAGAATTAGCTTCTGCAAATAACCACGGCTAGCAAAAGATCGTCGTACCTTGAACTGTGCCATCTCCTCGCCGCGCGTGGTGCCAATCTTGCCACCGTATCCTTTCGTAATGCACTGACCTACCAACGCGTCCTGTACAGCGGTGTTGGTGCAAAACTCTGGTTCCTTCGTTAGTGCAATCGAGCCCACGTTAGTGGCACCCACAGCCGTCAGCGAAAAGAAGCCATGCTCCCATTCTCCGAGAAGTGCAACGCGTTCATTTTCCACAAAGAGACTAGGGATCAGCCGCGCAGCCGTCTGGTTCACTGGGAAGAGGTTGCCGGGGAAGTGGCGACGCTCCTCCACCTGCCAGTCCACCGGCGCGTGAATACGGTGGTAGTCTCCAGGCGCCAGATATAGCACGCAGTAGAACATTTTCTTGCCCTTTGACGGCGTCTTCTTCGTGAAGAACGAGGGCAAACCACCCAGGAACTCGTCGAGCCGGTAACGTGCCCCCTTGATCTGCTCCAGCGTCGGCACGTTGCTCGAGTCGTTCACTACTCCAATCGAGGCCACAGTGCCGTCCACAGGACTGGCGAGGTATGCTGCATTGGTATCAAACGGCCGCATCCCTTCCTTCAGCGGGCGCGAGAAGAACTCGCCCAGGTTGGCGTAGTCCTGCAGCGGGTACTTCATCTCGTCCAGCTTGCAATTGAACACGGCCGTCCAGGCCTTGTACACCGGTTTGCGCAGCCACATCGGCCTGCACACGCATCAATCAGCCCAACACTCATGAGGATCGTCTAAAAGGGTCTTTGAAATGGCACAACTCAGTTCGCTGCAGTGGCGTACAGCTCCTTGTCGTGCACTTGGCCCCAGAGCCGCGACGCCGCGCGGTACGGGAACAGCTTAAGCGACTGCAGCTGCCTCTCAGTGGCCATCGAGTCCTCGAAGGCCGTGTGGGTCCCAGGCAGCCGCCGCAGCGCCGGCGCCGGGTGCGTCTTGCGCTCCTCGTCCGTCGGGTGGTTGAGGTGCTGCCACTGCAGGAAGCCAATGAGCGCGAAGCCCAGCGTGGCCGGAATCTTCCAGCTGCCGGCGAAGACGCCACCCAAGGACTTGGGCGGATGCGAGGAGAAGCGGCGGCGCTGCGGCTGCAAGGCCTGCGGGCGGCGCTGCACGAGCAGCATGGCGCCGACCATTATTGTCCGCTCGATATCGTGAAGTGATTTGGATGTCGTGTACCGGTGCCTGTGGTACAAATGTGTGCGACACACCAGACGATCGGTACCAGCGTTCGGGTACGACTGACGCACCCCGAGGGCCAATCGCGCCTAGGGAGAGAAACCAATTCGCAGCGACTCATAAGGAGCTCAGTGCGCGTGCAGCAGCCAGACAGGATGGACTCGTGGGGTGCGTCGTCGTCGTCTCTCCATGGGCCAGCACAGCGACTTCACTACGCGCGTCGGACGCGGTGCTGGCCGCTTCCAGACTCGCCGAACTGACCTCTGACCCGCTTGTGCCCCGCAGATGACGACGAGTTCGAAGTGCCGTCGGTGACGGAGCAGCAAAGGTCGCAGCCAACTGGGACGACGAGGACGAGGTGGATGAGGAGCCTGTGGCGGCCGCCAAGACTGAGGCGGCCGCACCCAAGGGCCCGCTCAAGCCCAAGCAGCTCAAGAAGATGAAGATCAAGGAGATCGAAGAGAAGCAGCGCATGGAGATCGCGCTCACCAAGGCGCGACTGGCGGCACAGGCCGAGGAGACGGAGGACCAGCGCAAGGCCCGCGAGAAGGCCTCGATCGAGGAGGCCGACTTCGAGATGGCCATCGACGCCTTCGCTGGCGCCCCGCCCAAGCCGGCGGTGGGCGCGACGGACGACGCCGAGGTTGCTATCGCCGGCATGCGGCTGCTGTCTCTGGCGGACCACGAGCACCTCGGTGACGTGGTGTCGTCACGACTTGTGACGTCCAACTCCAAGTACGCGCTGGAGTGCATTAAGGTGATCCTGACCAAGGCCTCGGTGAACTTGACTGCCGATGACATGAAGGAGATCACGACGATTGTCAACGTCATTAAGAACGAGAAGATTGCGGCGGCCAAGCCGAAGGGCAAGAAGAAGAAGCAGACCGGCAAGCAGGGTTACGCCAATGTGGAGCGCAGCGTGGGCAACGGTGGCGCAGGAGGCGCGGGGCTCGCCGGCTACGAAGACACTTACGACGACTACGATGACTTTATGTAGGCGCTATAGAGAGGCAAGTCTAGCATCGCGTATAGCCTGCAGAGGTAGAGATGAATAAGCAAGGTACGCGAGTTGCTTGAGTCAGCTTACTTTTTCTTGTGTCAGCTTCTTTCTTTTGCACAAGTGCTTCGTACAGTTGACCGACCACCAATAGAGCTCGGGCGTAGATAGAAGGTAATAGGGGTGATACCCCAGCGCAATTTGAAAACACCTATCTGCAATTGGAGGTTGTCATGTGTTATAGCTAATAATCGGTGAAGAGCACTACATAGAGAACAACTGACTATAACAGTTTACACATGTTCCCAAGTCGTTCTCTTCCGCTCCGGAGCGTACTCTCCCGGACAAGCAGTTGCGGCATGAAAGAGTGCCTTATTTCCAAATTCGCGAAGTAAAGGCTCAGTCGCCATGGCTCGCTCCAGAAACCGCTCCCAACGGACCCAAGAAGAGGAAGATGCCGACGCGCGTGCAATTTGGGACAGTTTATTCCTCGAGGAAGACCAGCGGCAGCGTTCTTTGCAGAGAATCTCCGTTCCCTCCAATCCAGACGACTCTGAGGATGAATACATGACGACTTCTCCCGAGTACGATCGCTGCCTAAGCGTACAAGGGCCAAATCGTGACCTGAAAATGTGCAATGGGACAAGATGTTCTACAACATGTATTTTAGGACGTGTTTGGCTCTGACAAACTACAGCGTCCGCTGCTGTCCTCTACGCGTGGACGATGGAGATAACGATGGAGATAACTATCGGCGCTACGAAGCTCGCCTTCGCAAATTTGGTGCTGATATTGAGGCAGCAATGAAGGCAAAGCGTCAGGAGTATCGCGATAACAGGGCTGCTCGACTACAGCTGTGTCCGCGTCCAACAAATTATCGCCGGACGAGTGAGAGTAAAGACATTCCCAGTAGCAGCATTACACTCCACGCCAAGTTCTTATGAACACCGACGTTTTGGGCCGCCACGCAGTCAATTTTATGAGTTAGCACACGCTGTTTAGATATGCTGTACCCATCGCTATACAGTGCACGCCAAATCATTTGGACCGGCATTTTTGGCGTACGTCGCCTGCCGTACCTCGGCTTGTATGAAGAGTTAGGAGATGCTGTTTAGATATGATGCTCCTACAATATATAGCTAGAGGACCCTTGTGCTAACACTGCAGCTTTCCAGCTCCTTGGCATGGCCAGCATACAAAATGCCGGTTTCGATGCCCACGACAAAACTATAGTACTGGATCCTTTTTCTGTCAAAGAACACACCTTTTATGAATTAAATACATACTTCTATCTTAAAATATCGTAATAATAATTATCGAGATGGACATGAATGGTGGAAGCAAGCTGTTGCTGCCGGCTCGAGCTGTTGCTCGCAGCCGTTCATTTTTCAATGGGCCGTGGCAAAGCCCTCACCGACCAAGAGTATTGGTGGATCATCGGCCTTCACGACGGCGGGGTATCGCTGCACGATATCGCAAGGAAAAGCCGCCGTTCGCGCACGTGTGTGCGGCAAGCAATCAAGAAGGAGCGCGGTCCACAGACCGACTGCGTCGAAGAAGGACCAAGGGCAGGGCGGCGGCCAGCACTGACTGAGAGAGAGGTGCGGCAGCTCGCTCGAGCAGCTGCAGCCGGCGACAAGTTCGCGGCAGAGCTCAAGACCGAGCTCAACATCAAGGCGTCCGTCCGGACGGTGCAAAGGCTACTTCAGCGTGTGGACCATTTGGTTTACACCAAGATGGACCGCACGCTGCCACTCACTGCTGCTCACAAGGCTGCCCTCATGAGCTGGGTTGAAGAGCACATACTTAATCCAGGTAAGCTGGCTGGGTTTTGCCTTTATATCGAGTTAACAATGCTAACTAGTTGTCATTTTGTGTAGGAATATGGAAATATACTCTCTTTTCTGATGAAAAGAAGTTTAACCTCGACGGTCCTGATGGTTTCAAGTACTACTGGCGCGACATGCGTCAGCCAGCGCAGTCGTACGTTCGTCGACAAAATGGAGGCGGTAGTGTCGTGGTGAGGGGCGCGTTTAGCGCGGACGGTAAGAGCGAGCTGGCCATTCTGCGTGGTCGACAAAATTCAGGTGACTACATCTACACTCTATCTGATTATTTGTTGCCTTTTGCTCACCTTAAATATGGTGCTGACTTTGTTTTCCAGCAAGATAACGCGTCAATTCACGCCTCGCGTGAGACGGCGGGTTTCTTGCTGGAAAACAATGTCAACACTATGGTGTGGCCGGCTCGTTCTCGTGATTGTAACCCAATCGAGAACGCCTGGTCGGTGCTAGTGGCTCGGGTATATTCCCATGGCCGCCAATACCGACGTGTTGACGACCTCGAGGAAGCAATCCTCGCTGCATGGGACTCTATCGAGCAAGAGTATCTGCTCAAGCTCGTGGAATCCATGCCACGCCGTTGTCTTGCGGTCATCAAGCAGAAAGGCGGACTCACTAAGTACTAACTTTAATATAGAAGTATGTATTTAATTCATAATAGGTGTGTTCTTTGACAGAAAAAGGATCCAGTACTATAGTTTTGTCGTGGGCATCGAAACCGGCATTTTGTATGCTGGCCATGCCAAGGAGCTGGAAAGCTGCAGTGTTAGCACAAGGGTCCTCTAGCTATATATTGTAGGAGCATCATATCTAAACAGCATCTCCTAACTCTTCATACAAGCCGAGGTTCGACCGGCGACGTACGCCAAAAATACCGGTCCTAATGATTTGGCGTGCACTGTACAAACCGGAGACTTGTTTTAACACTCAAGATTGTCAACTTTATGATGGGGCTTCTATACAAGTGACCGTTTCCGGCATTGCGACCAATATATGAACACCTCATCAAGCATACAAAAATCAAGCCAAGCAGAATGATGGTAAAATTAGTAGTGGGTCTTGCTACCGTGCTTCTTGATGCATTCCTTGCAGCGGCGAGACATGGACTCTATCAATGACGTCAGCACCGACATTTCAATAGCATTCCAGGCCTCGTATAGCGCTGCCGTCAGCTCAGCCACACTGCTAAACTGCTTGCCGTTTGCGTACACGTGGCGACTCATGATCGACCAAAGCTTTTCGATCGGATTAAGATCAGGCGATCGCGCAGGCCACGGGAGCACACGCATCTTTTGCTCCTCAAAGAATTCTTTGGTTCGCTTGGACCGGTGTATCGAGGCGCCATCCTGCTGGTACGTGAACTCTGTACCATAGTTTACGTGCGCAAACGGCAAGAGAAACTCGGAGACAGTGTAGACATAGTCATCCGAGTTCTGCTTGCCGTGCAGCACCGCAAGCTTAGTCTTGCCTGCTGAGCTGAAGCCCGCCCACACCATCACCGAGCCGCCTCCTGCTTGGCAACGCTTGGTTTGTCGGGGAGGACGGCGAAGGTCGCGCCAGTAGTTCTGGAACCCGTCAACGCCCGTCGAGATTCCATTTCTTCTCGTCTGAGAAGATGATGGAATCCCACGACCTGACGGGATCCTCATTCATCAGCATATCCCATGCCCGCCCCTCTCTTGCGCGCTTGTCTTGGGCCGATAGGGGCAGCGTGTTCTCCATCTTGGTATACACTAGCCAGTCGACACCGGCAAGCACTCGCTGGATCGTTCGAACTGATGTCGACAGCTTCAACTCCAGCTTGAGCTGCTTTGCCGACAGCTGCCCCTTCGACGCCGA
The DNA here is from genome assembly GCA_011947335.1 of Phytophthora constricta. NCBI lineage: Eukaryota > Oomycota > Peronosporomycetes > Peronosporales > Peronosporaceae > Phytophthora > Phytophthora constricta. The sequence goes on along the minus strand of JAAVTI010001011.1, from coordinate 18,722 downwards.
GTGGACCAGCAGCCGTAGTTCGCGGTCCGACAGCTTCGTCGGTGGTCCTGACTTCTTGCGCTGCGTTGGAGTCTCGACCAGCTCCCGCTTCACCGCACCCACCGAGCGCTTGACCTGGCGCGCAGTCTTCCGTGGGCCGTAGCCTGCCTCGTGGAGGCCAAGGATCCGTCCTCGCTCGATGTCTGTCAGCGGTGGCCCCCTCCCCATCAATTGCAGAACGACAGCGCGTCAAAATGCGCGGCAGACAACGCGGCAAACAGGAGCGTACTCGGAGAATGAATGGCCCTAGAAAGTGTCCTTGTATTACCATCATTCTGCTTGACTTGATTTTTGTATGCTTGATGAGGTGTTCATATATTGGTCGCAATGCCGGAAACGGTCACTTGTATAGCAGCCCCATCATAAAGTTGACAATCTTGAGTGTTACAACAAGTCTCGGGTGTGTTATAGCGATGGGTACAGCATATCTAAACAGCGTGTGCTAACCCATAAAATTGACTGCGTGGCGGCCCAAAACGTCGGTGTTCATAAGAACTTGGCGCGGAGTGTAGCTCTAGCCAACTCGGCAGTCCCAGCAGTACCGTGTACGGCTCACCTTGATTACTGGGACTTTGCACCCTGCTCTTTTTCAGTGCACTCATGTCTTGCGCAGTTAGGTTGTAACTGCGCCGTTGTGTGCCCTTCATACCAAATAACCATTTCAATTTCTCAGCACATACATTATTCTCTCTTTTGACAGGTTAATCAAGCATGTGGTTAGTGGAATACGTCTGTGTTTCGCAAATTCCGCGTCACGTTGCACGTAGCCTAATATCCCCTAGTTGATTTTAGGCTCTAATGTTCAAACGTTGGCATGTCCCGATCCTCGAAGGTGAGTTGACTGACGCGTTGGCTTTAGTTGGCAGCAGACTCTACCAGCTTAGCGTATATCCCGTGCTGGCTGACCAGTTCCTGATGCGTGCCCTGCTCCGCAACCTTCCCGCCACTCACAACACAAATCTTGTCGGCCTTGCGAATCGTAGACAATCGATGCGCGATAATGATGGTCGTCCGCCGATGCAGGGCGACCACTTTGCCGAGCGCCTCTTGCACGATCTTCTCACTCTCCGAGTCCAACGCGCTTGTTGCCTCGTCCAGCAACAAGATGTTCGGGTTCTTCAGAATCGCTCGAGCAATGGCGATCCGTTGCTTTTGACCGCCAGACAATTGCTCACCCTTCATACCCACTTGCGTCTTGTAGCCGTCGGGAAACTGCATGATGAAGTCGTGCGCATTGGCCATCTTCGCCACTGCCTCGATCTCTTCCATATCGGGCATCGTTTCGAGACCATACGCGACGTTTTCCGCAATCGTACCGATAAACAATGTCGGCTCCTGACCGACAAGACCGATCTGACTTCGCAGCCATCGGACGTTAAGCTTCTTGATGTCTACTCCGTCCAACAGTACTTGACCTCGGACAGGATCGTAAAATCGCTCGAGCAGAGCGATGTAAGTGCTTTTGCCGCCGCCACTCGGTCCACAGAAAGCTACAGTCTCACCCGCCTCAATGCTGAGATTGTAGTTTTTCAGCACTGTCACCTGGGGTCTCGTAGGATATCTGAAGAGAATATTCTTGAATTCGATCTTGCCCACAACACGTGTGGGACGCAAACCATCCTCTTGGAAGGAATCGATAGGTAGGCGCCGGTCACACAGAGACAAGATAAGTCCTCCGGCTTCAAAGGCGCTATCCGAATCGGCAACGTAAGCAACCGAGGCGCCCACACTTTGAGAAGACATGATGATCGCCATTAGGGAGCGCATTAGCTGGTGAAACGTGATGGTTCCTTCGTCGACGAGCTTGCCACCATACCAAAACGTAAACGCATACGTCGCAAATACAATAAAGGAGCTGAAACCCACCGCCAAGCCGTTCACTTGTGCATCTCGCTCACCACTTTTCCTTGGTTCATCAAGCAGTACCGAAAAATTATCACACGATATTGGTTCAAGCCCAAGTGACACGACGGTCCGAATGTTACCTAGCACTTCAGAAGCGTGTGCACCCACGTCGGTCATATCGTCGGCTAAAATCTCCTTTCCGCGCATGTTTCTAGATCGGAAAACATTACCGATCACGAGTACAGGGACGATTGCCAACATCACGAGCGTGAGAAGCCAACTTCCCGACAAAAATGATATCAAAAGTGCAGCCACAGTCGTAAATGCAGCTTGGAACAGTCGGCCTTGAGCTTCACCAGATATCATCGCAACACGCAAAGCGCTTGTCGCTAGTTCAGCTGTGAGGGCTCCAGTCGCATGCTCCGTTTCGTCAAAGAAAGCGATATTTTGTCGGCAGAGCGATGAAAAGTGCATATCTCGTAGACGTGACGTCAGCTTTTCTGCCACGTAGCGGAATCCGTAACTCTGAATTGCTGCGCCGGTAAAGAGGACAAATGATCCAGCAATGTATAGAATGCCATAGGTCGCTACCTCGTGTGGCAAGCTCGACAAGTATGAGCGGTCATCGTACTCTTGATAGTTCGCGTAGTCAACAGTCATAATTGCGACCAACTCGCTGATTAGAACTGCTGAGGCCGGAAATGCAGATCCGTTAATGGCTCAACCAACCATGCCCAAAATGAAATACCCGCGCTCCGGCTTGCTAATGGCAAGCCGGAGCGCGGGTGAGGCCAAAGTTTACGGTGGCGCGATCGCCACCGTAAACTTTGGCCCCTCTTTCGAAGCCGCCGGAAATCCATTCGATGATCGTCTTTCGCTGTTTTCAGCCTCATTACTTCGCGCGGAGCGACAGCTCGCTGTTCGACTCAACTTCTCAGATTCAGCTTCCTGCTCAGCGTTCTGCTCATTTTGTTCGACGTCTGCCTCAATTAACGCCAGTGCTGCAGCCTCCGCTTCTTCTTGCGCTTTTGCTTCCTGAATTGTGTACAAATTGCGATAAACACCGTGCTCGATTTCCACTAACTCATCGTGTATTCCTCTTCAACGACGTGGCCATTTGCCAGTACCACAATCTTGTCGGCGTGGCGGATCGTACTCAGCCGATGCGCGATTGCTAGCGTCGTCATATGCGTTTTGGCCATTAAATCATTCAGCGCATCTTGCACTACCCTCTCGCTCTCAGCGTCCAAGACACTTGTAGCTTCGTCCAACACTAGGATTTTCGGCTCATGGATAATCGCGCGAGCAATCGCGACGCGTTGCTTTTGGCCTCCAGACAATGAAACACCATTTTCTCCAGCCAAGGTATCGTAGTTCCGTGGTAGTGTCATGATGAAATTATGAGCATTAGCCAGCTTAGCGGCGGCAACCACGTCATCACGCGTAAAATCGACCCGACCAGCCGCGATATTCTCAGCAATGGTCGTCGCAAACAGAACAGGTTCCTGGACCCAATTTGCAATCGCAACCACCTGTGTTCAATGTCCTAAGATCTCTTCCATCTAATAGCATGGATCCACTTGTAGGATCGTAGAACCGCTCAATTAGCGATATGATGGTGCTTTTTCCACCTCCACTTGCACCCACGAACGCGACAGTCTGGCCTGCTTCAATTGTAACGTTGTAGTTGCTTAGGATCGGAGCGTCCGGTCGACTTGGATAAGTAAAATCAACATTAATGGCTTCAATTCGGCCGGAGCAAGAGTCTGGAATAATGCCTTGGTCGTCTTGTGAAGCGTCAATTTGTGATTGAGTGTCCAGAAGTTCATATAGGGACACAGCCGCACCTTTCGCTTCAATGACTGCGGTGAGGTTTGGTGATATGAATGCCAGCGAGCGAGATCCCATGACTACGGCCATCAGCGACTGGAAGACCTCTTGAGGCGAAGCATTGCCCTTATAGACTTAATATCCGCCATACCATAGACCAGCAGCGTATATAAGCCAAGAACAACTGCGAAAATGCCGAGCACGAGTGCAAACACTCGTCCTTGGGTGATGTTTCCCTTCTCAACCTCCAGGGTTCGTTCGTTGTACTTCTGGATAGCACGATGCTCAGCAGTTAGCGAGCTCACCGTTCGTATCGAGCTCAGAGTTTCCTCGGCCACAGCGCCGGCCTCAGCATATATTTGCTGCGTATAAGCAGCACGAACCCTCCAGCTCCCCAATACATGAGCCATGGACCATGCCATTAACGGGCATGACAGACATCATGACAAGCGTGATATCCCACCCACGGGCGAAGCCGATAACGTATCCCGCCACGAACTGGCACACAAACTTGACACCGTCACCCAGCTTCTGGCCCATGCCATCTTTAATTTTCACGGTGTCGCCTGTGATTCTGCTCGAAAGTTGCAGTGGGTCATGAAGATCGTACCACGATATATCCATGTACAGCATGTGCCGAAGCGCATGGGCTCGTAAAGCCTTCATTTGGCGCTCAGCGGAGAGCGAGAAGAGGAGGTATGCGAGGTAGTCCGTCACGAAGATCCCGATCGCTATGAGAAAGTAGTGGAGCGACGCCTTATTGAGAGCACTGCGATCAACGCCGCCATCTGCGTGAGCGAAGGCCGCGATGGCTTCACCGAACACCAACGCGATGCATGGGAAAAGCACGCCGTTGATGCCCGCCATGACGATGCCGACAGCCAGAAGCACTCGGTCAGTGAACGTTGCAAAGCGATAGAGCTCCAGGAACGAGAAGGAAGCGGTCTTTGAGGACTGCAAATCCTTTCCCTGACCGGCAGTGGCCGTCATGGGGTGCACCACATCCACTGCCAGAGCACTACCATTGCCACTGAGGCGTCCTTGTCGGGGGAGGACGCGCGGGGTGTTACTAACCGCGCGTAGAGCTTGCTTGGCGAGGGATTTCACCATGGGACTGACTGCCCGTGATGCGAGTGGCGCGTGGAAACTGAAAGTGTGACTCTTGACCATGTGAGATGGGGCGTTGTATGAGTGCACTAGCGAAGTGCGATTGGCGGGATCGTGGGTTCCGAAAACGAGTGCACACAGACAAGCTTTGTGTGGTCTTTTCAAGCCAAAACATAACGAGCAAATTGTTGTCGCTGCTTCGAGTTGTGGTCTAACTCATCGCCCGATGACTAGGATGAAATGTTCCACCGCGACGGGCACATTGTCCTTGCATAGGAATCAAACGGCTTTCATATTCAAAACTGTTTCTCTAAAGACCGATAGAATGGAGATTTTAAGGCTTGGTATGATAGCTAGCGTAATTATTGCGACATTTGGGATATTGAAAACTATTGCTGTGGTTGCTCAGGCAAATTCAGAATTGCCGTAATGTTACGGACAATCTTTGTCATTGTTATTGAAAGTTACCGAGCTCTGGCTTGGCTTAGCGGACGCGATTTGCTGAACAATCATCTTTCAACGAAGACTATTTTTCCCATGGTGATGACTCCTGCATACTCTCTCCATCTTAATTTCCTCTTCGTTTTCTTCACCCCTGGCATTTCGTGCTCTTCAGCATGTACCAAGGGTTGAACAATATCCATAAAGCCGCATCGAGTTCGTGTGTATCTACCCTCTAGCACGATGCCGTGCTCGAGGTAGTACAGGGAAGCAAAAGTAGCTTGGTGTCGACCAGCTTCTCCAAAGCCCACGAACTTCGCACCAAACTCCGAGCACGGATGGGGATATCAACCACATCCTCGATTGGTAAGCGATCACCACCGATATCACAAAGTGTAGATGCAACATAACCAGGAGAAGCTGTAGATACAGGCTCACCTCGTGTAGGACTTGGTGGCGGTGGCATCGAACGCATTAAGATGCCGGCTGTACTGCTGGTGAGATCGTCTATGCTGGCTCTCATGTGCACTGGCGATTGATCATTTGGAGCGCTGGGTTGAATAGCAGATACAGATGCTCGAATAGATTGCACCAAGCTTCGAGGAATTGAAAATCTTCCTGTGAAAAACGTAAAGCCGCAAGCAGTCCAACGAAGAAGATGCTGACGATGACGATAACGAATAACGGACCGTAGAAGCAGACTAATGATACTGCTGGGGTGTTAATTGTGGAATCTTGTTGCGCAGGAAATGTGTTCGCATGCGCCGTATGATTCTCAAAGGAGCTTCGGTCTGTGATTCGATGATGCTCAAAAAGACGCCTGCTGTCAAGCAACTGGGGTGCCAAGATAAATAGATAAATCAAAGCAACCACGGTGCCGATACCACCGACCTCGAATGGACTTACGTAGGTTTTCCGAGCGACAGCAAGCGCACGCTTCTCACTGTAATCAACGACTTTGTTCCATAATGCGTTGACACTTAAAATTACTAGGTCGGAAATACGAATCATCGTCAGGAAGGCGTGTACACCACCGATATCAAAAATGTTGTCTCTCCACACAACGACACAAGGAACCACGAGCATCCAGGACAGGAACCGAGATATTCCTGTTATCGTCGCAATGGGTGTACTACGTAGAAGACTGGCTTGGAGAACTCTTGAAAAATCTTCCAGCGTATAACCCAATTTCGTCGTTCTCGCTAAGGGCACTTGGTACTCAGTTACTATTAGCGGCTTCCATAGCGGCCACAGCATACGTCGAGTGACCTCCACGATACTAGAAAGATTGAAAATCAGCAGTATGAGGTCTATCACAATCATTGCTGTGTATAGCGATCCCGACGCAGAGAAATTGATCAGTGAGGCGTGGTCAATTATTTTGACAGCACCTAACTCACCTGCCGCATCGCTCACTACAAACGTACTGTACCGGTTTTCACGAACAAGGAACTGCATTCCCATAACACGTAGCGCATCCGAAGTCAGCCATCCCTTATCCTGTAGAAGCTGTGCAAAGGACGTGGCTTTGCTCTCAACGAAAGCACTTAGGAAGAAGCTTGGGCTTCCGCATCCATAGATTGTCGAGGTATATCGCCCTGATCCTTTGACTGCAAAGCCTTCCACGCAGACGACATCTACCGTCGGCACACTTCTGCCGATCACATTAAGCAGCTCAATCAGATCTGCCTCAATCTCGCTGCCTGGCTTGGCAAACTGCACCTCTTGGGTATTAACCTTTTTGGCATTGGATTGTTTTGTTCGTTTGTCGACAGTTCATGCTTTGCACTGAAATATGAGTTGTACACGTTGTAACGCTCCCTTAACCGAGTGACGATAGGCGAACGACAAATTGGTGGTTTGCGGTGCTTGTACAGAAGCTCGCATGCAGCCCAGGCCATCGAGTCAACGCGTACACTACTCGTGAAAACGAGTTCTTGCACTCGAATGCTGTCACCTTCTCCGACCGTGCAATTCTTCCCTAGAACATAACGGAATCCATTGGCCTCCTCCGGCTCTGAAAGAGGAATCATCGACTCGCACTTTTGCAGGAACGAACTCCATCCGGACGCTCGTTGCGATTGTTGGTCCGCATAGGAAAATGTCGTCGTCGGCTCCAACGAACCAGCAGAGGACGAAAGCGGCAGATGGAGCGTTTTGGTAGTCGAGAACGCAAAGGCGTCGCGAGGGCCCACCCACCGCAGCTTGAACCACAGATCTCGCATGTCCAGCAGCAAGAACAGCGTCACAAGCGCCACATCCAGCAGCAGTTGCCGTCGCGGCGGTCTCCTCCTTCGACGCCCTCGTCCGGTTGGCATCGTGCCGAGGATTCAGATGTGGGCACTCGAAGCGACGCGGCTCCTCATGCTGTTTAAAACAATATGCGAATGGGTAGGTTTTTAGTCGCTCTTCGGCCCAAAAATCAGATCACGATGAAGGAGCTCGAGGTGAGGACGGCGCTCTCCGTGTGCCTCTGCTGGCTGTCTCTGTGCTCACTATTGTCTCTTATGTGTGTTGGTTCTTGTAGGACTATCAGCGTCCTGCCAACGTGGACGACTTTGTGGCGGAGGTGGGCGTGGACCCTGCGCTGGGGCTCTCCCGAGACGAGGCCATGACGCGGCGCACGCTGTACGGCGCCAACCGCGTGACGCCGCCCGTCAACTGTCCGTCCTGGGTCTGCTGCCTGCTGCCGTGTCTCATGCGCACCGCCTCTATGCAGGCCTACCAGGAGGCGCTTCCCCACGAGGCGACGGTGCGGCGTCGAGTGGCTGCTCCGCAGGGCCAATCCGCCACGCGACGCATGCGCATGGACGCCATGAGTCTCGTGTACGGAGACGTGGTGGAGCTCAAGGCTGGAGATCTGGCGGGCGCCGACCTTCGCATCGTCGAGTGCTCCGACGACTGTGTGGTGGACCAGGCCCCACTGGTGGGCGAGGAGGACGAGGAAGCAGGACAGGGAGGCAGCAGAAAACACGTGACGACGGAGACACCACCAGCTCATCTGCAGACAGAACCGCTGCGGTGCGGGAACATTGTGCCGATGACGGCGTGTGTACTGCAAGGCACGGCTGTGGGCGTGGTGGTTTCGACAGGAGATCGGACTCTTTGGGGGCACATGCTTTCGCAGCATCAGTGGCCACCAGCGCCAGGCATGATGATCCGAAAGGAAAAGGGCAACAAGGAGGAGAAAGTCAACTTGATCGTATAGAGGATCAGCAGTGGATTCAGCGTGTTTTAAGTTTTCTACAGGGGCAGTGTCGATAAGACCGAGATGGCTCAAGCTCAATCTAAACAGATTTGCAACAAGAACACACAAGGATGTCCTGGTGGTTTAATGCTTGTTTGCCCCCAGCCAACGCTCTACCGTCGGCGCCCACCCGCAGCCGGGGCGGGTGCGGCACCACCTGCGCCGCCCGCGGGTGGGGCGGCGCCACCATCTCCGCCGAACAGACTCATGACGACGATAGGCAGAATGATATACCACTACAATGATAAACAAAAGACAGATATGAGCATCGCAGTAGGAGATATAGCAGCAGGACAACACGTACGTATTTGCGCAGGAACGACTGACTCTCCCCTCCGGTTCGTCGCTACCGTCCTCGCTCTGGACAGGTTTAACGCCCTGTGGGGCGCGGTCGCGCTTAACCACAACGTTCTTCGGCGGCCTGTACACACAAAAAAAAACCACACAAACACCCTCGATCAGTCCAGCTCTAATGGCAGCTAAGGAGATGCAGCAACAATATCGTATTCACGTACGTAGGGCCAGACTGGGCCCTCAAGACCGTGCCAAAGGGGCCGAAATGCACGCCCTTGAGGTTGCGCGTCTGCTGCTCGGTACAAGCCTCTGGCGCCAGATACGGCGTGAGGTACTCGATCGCCACCAGCTTGCCGCTGTCCGACAGGTGGAAGGCGAAGTCCTCGCGCAGACGCATGGCGGCCAGCATGCACATGGGCACGGACGCCATGACGTAGGGCGAGTCCGGATCTGCCGGGTCACTCTTGGCGCGCACCGTGTACAGTCGGTCCTTCTGCAGCAGCGTCTCCAGCTTCTGCACGTCGTCGTCGCCGAGCGTCGGCAGCGCCGTGAAGGTCATCTTGGGCTTGGGAGAGGACGCCGTGGCCACGATCTCCACGACGCCACGCGGCGTGAACCCTGCGGCGACGCTCAGCTGGTGCTCGAGCTCGAACTTGAGGTGCTGCTGCAGCTCCCTAGCGCGGGGATGGCGCGCTCGTCCGCAAAGTCGTCTCCGAACTCCTCCTTGAGTCTGCCACCACAGCGCAAACGTCAGAACGTCAGCTCTCGCGTTCAGGTGGGGGCAGGTAGAGGGGGCGCAGTGGCAGCAGAATATAAACTTACTCGGCGTTCTCCACCTCGCGCGGGTCGGCAGACGCGAAGGTCGCCAGCAGCGCCGAAGCGGCCAGCACGAGCAACAGCGTCCAGGCCCGAGGCAGCGTCATCTTCAGCAAGTGAATGACTCGAAAGCTCCCCCTTCGAAATGGGTAGCGTTATGGGACCGACATGAAAATGTACCCTTTTGAATTGGGTAAGTAAATAGGCCACGCGCGGCCCTTTTCGCGTTCGCATTTTCAAATTTGAGCACGTCGATAGATGCCCGCAGTGCCGTCGAGGGAGGACGTCGCGCGCGCCATCCGCGAGCGCAACGCCGACACCGCCGCCCGCCCCAGCAACGCGCCGTCTCTGACTGCCGAGGAGGTGAGCACCATCGTGCGCAAGCTCAGCTTCAGTGGCACCACGATGGACGAGCCCGAGGAGGCGGAAGAGGCGGCGGAGTTGGCCTCGGAGGCCAGCAGCAAAGTGCAGATTGTGATCCGATTGCGGCCGCCGCCGGAGAACGCGGAGCCCGAGAAGGAGCCAGAGACGGAGGCGGAGGACGCCGCGTGCTGCTTCCGCGTGCTGTCGGACACGTCGCTGCTGGCGCAGCCGCCCAAGACGTCGGCCGCCTACAGGTCCACGGGCACCGCCACGAGCTTCCACTTTTCTCGCATCTTCCGCCACGAGACGAAGCAGACGGAGCTGTTCCGGACCACCACTAGGCCCGTGCTGGACGCGGCATTCGGCGGCAAGAGCGGCCTGGTGTTCGCCTACGGAGTCACGAACTCGGGCAAGACCTACACGATCAGCGGGACGGACGACGCCCCCGGAGTGCTGCCCCAAGCGCTGCAGTATGTGATGGACGAGCTTCCCAAGCACAAGGAGAGAGATGAGCGGCCAGTGACGAGAGTCACCGCCACATACATTGAGATCTACAATGAGAACGTGTATGATCTACTGTCGCCAGCTGTCAGGAGGAGGAGAGCGCTGAGAGTACAGGACTGCGAAGGCAAGATTCAGGTGCGTGGAGCGGTGGAGAAGCCAATTAAGACGCTGGAAGAAGCACTGGAGCTACTCGAGATGGGACGCCGACACAAGCAAATGGCGGAAACGAATTGCAACTCGGACTCGAGTCGAAGTCACTGCGTCTTTACGCTGCATTTCTACGAGCAGACGCGCTTCGCCACAGAGCTGCGGAGCAAAGTGTCTATTGTGGATTTAGCCGGGTCGGAGAGAGGTTCCAAGAGTGGAGCCACAGGTTTACGCATGCAGGAGGCGAGCAAGATCAACGGTTCACTGATGAACCTCATGCGCTGCTTGGAGACGCTGCGCTGGAACCAGCAACATCCACCGAGTCTGCAGAAGATGGTTCCGTTCCGTGAGTCCAAGCTGGCGCGGCTGTTCCAGGAGAACCTCGTTAGCAATGACAATGGTCCGTTGGTCATGATCGTAGCTGTGAACCCCTCCAGTAATGAGTTCGACGAGACATTACGCACGCTCAAGTATAGCGCCCTTGCACGCGAGCTCGTTCGCACACGAACGTCCATTCCCAGAAGAGCTGCACCGACAGCTACGTTTTATGATCTAGATGGCCGCTTGAAAACGGAGACGGCCGTCCGTTGAGGCACCAGCGCCGCATGGATCAAGACCACCGATGGATAAAACTATTAAGCCGACTGTCACAACACCGCCGGCAAGAGTAAAAACAAAGCATAGATTGAGCGAGTCGGCTCTGCGCCGGCATAGGTCAGCAGCACATATGGTGAAGTCGGAGACTGCGGAAGTGGGGACTACACCCATGGAGTCGCAGAGGGAGGTGGCTGAGAGAAACTTGCATTGGGTGCGGGTGCGTAAAGTATTTGTTTCTGATTGTCGGGCTGTACTGACTTGATTTGTTGTGCTCAGGTCAAGTTGGAGCTAGAGAACGAGGAGCCTGAGGGCAGCTCGCACAGGCTCAAGCTGAAAAACTGCAGATGGAGGTTCGGATTCGTGCAGAAATCGGCAACGAAATGCGCGAGCAGCTACAGCAGATCCGCGCGCAGTATCAAAGCATGCAACGTGTACAACATGAGGATCTTCCCTCTGCAAGAAAAACGCGAGCGTCAGCACGCCGAAGAGAGCGAAACGCTTCGTGCTCATGTGCAGGAACTGCGCGAGAAGGTCCGCGAGTGCGAGGACGAGATTCAGCGGATACACAAGCGTCATCAAGCGGAGCTGAATCGGTTGCAGCCAAAGCTTGTTGAAGTGCCTGTTGATGATGAAAACAGGTGATGCTAACCGATTGCCATGAGCAAAGTGAATAAAGATTATGAAATGTGTCTATCAAGAAGGGTTACGACGACGTACTTTGATTTATCTATTCAACAAGTTCATGGGCAGCACCGACCGGTATCATGCCAGCGCACTCTCATACGTTGGGATCATGTACTTGATGTTGATAAATGCGTCTTCGCCTCCTGTTCGTTCCAATAGTTCGAGAGTTTCGAGAACCACTTCTCCAAGGTCTTGTGCACGCTGCTGTCGGAAGTCGATCGCATCCCCGAGGTTACGACGCCTGCTTTTGAACAGATTCAGTACAGGCAGTAGCTGTCGGTAGTACGGTACCAGCAGCGGACCCACCCCAGCCACCATTGCAAGTTGCTGCAGCAGCAGTAGTGCATCCCTTATCGCCGTATTATCTCGTGTTTCTAGATTAGTGCGAACTGCAGGTATGACACGATGTAAACAGTCAACGAGCTTGTTCGGGTGTCTCTGTGCAAGATCGGCGAGCTGGAAGGCACCTTCACGCGCCAGGAAGCTGAAAGGGAACGACTTCTCTCGCATGCCGTCCACGAACAGCGGAAAGTACTTGCTGAAGTCCAAGTCTTCGAGTGGGGATGTCCAACGCAGACCAGATTTGCCACCACCCTTGCCTCCCTGAATCATGATAGGCAACTCATTACGTGCATACGCTTGTGGGAACATTGATGGTGGTGCTCCACGCTTCTTATAGGCTCCAGCAACGGGAGGCAGTGCGTCTTGTGCAAGCTGGGTGTGGTGTTTCGTGGTTTGCACATGGCGATCAATGACCGAGCGCGTTGGTGAAGGCAACTTCAACTCCGACATGACCTGCTCTCGCTCCGTCTCGAACGAGATTGGTCGAGTGCTAAGTATTGGTTCCGACTTGGATGACAACGTCGGCAATCGTTGCGGCTTCTTCGTTTGATGATTATAATTCAGTCCCTTGCCCGGTCGATGGACACTGGTACTTCATCTTAACCTCGAGCACGCCAACTGGAGCAAAGCAAGAACGAACATCAATTTAAGTTTAAACCAGAATCTCACCGCAGAAGGGCATACCATTGCGTTGGCGGGGCTGCAATCCGGATACCGTGCTCTTCGGGCCCGTCGAGAGCGGCGCGAGTTCTCTTCTCATGGTCAGTGTTCTGCGTGCAGCTTGCAAACCCCACTGGGCTTCTCACAGAGTTTGCACATCGCAGACGGACCGACTCCGCTCGGTGCCAGAAAGTTTTATTTGCTGCACCTTCGAGCAGAAATAGCAGGCGTCACCTCAACCGTCAAGTGTGCAACCGCCACGAGGCGTTGTCATTTATCCAGACTTTGTCGGCGCCATTTGGTAGTGTTAGTTTTCCACAGGAATCGTCAGCACAATGCGCGTCTTCGTCACGGACTTGGGGTCGTCGCTGTCGACCGAACTGACACGTAATTGCCAGGATGCTGGTCTCGAGGTCGTGGGCATCGCCGCTCGCGGTGGTAAATCCGAAATGGCGACACTCAAACGTCAATTGCAGAGTCACTCGTCCAGCGACAGCGCTGATGCTCTCAAAGAACCCGTGGCACTGCAGAGCGATGCGGTTGGATGGCGTCGACTCGTGCAGTCCGCCGATGTGGTCGTAGTGACAACTCTAGCTACCGATACCAAGCTAGCTATGGATTTACTCAAGGCGTTCGAGAAGCGCGGAGCCAAAACTGAAGACGAAGGTGAGGAAGCCGAAGAAAATGGCGTTAAGCGGTTTATTGCTGTGTCTTCGGTGCTCTCGTGGAGTAAGAACGCGCCGTTCGCTGCGTCGGGCGCAGGTGCAGGCCACATTGAGGACGACTTCAAGGCACGACGCCCAGCACGCAAGTACGCCGACCTCAAAACGGCTGAGACGCAGATCCTAAGTGCCCACCGTACAGGAGAGCTCGAGACCTGCATCGTGGGTGCTGGGCTCCTGTACGGCGGTGCGCAGTCTCAGCTGCAGCTGATCTTTCGCGAGGCTTGGCTGAATCCGGATCGAGCTCTGCTCGTGCCAAGCATTGGATCGCAGGGACAGGCTACAAGTCAGGGCCGAAATCTGCTTCCCATGATCAGCCTGTACGATCTGGCCTTACTAGTATTTCGCGTGGCAGCGTCACCTTCTCCACCTCCGAAGAAGTATTTACTAGCAGTCGACAAAACTAGTGGATACACGACACTGCGTGACGTCTGCCAAGGTGTTAGTACACTACTTGCCTCAGGACGTATGCGTGATCGCGAGGAGTCTGCGAATGCAATTGATGCTGAAGCTGATGCGCTACTCCTGGATGAAGAGGAGGAGCTCGTGGCGCCACTTCAATTGAACCTACGATTTGACACATCCGGCGGCGCGATGCATACACTAGTGGCACCCGAAGAATGGCGTCACTATTCACGTGGACTGCTGGGCAACCTGCCATTTTTCGTTGATGACTTTGTGCACGCCATGGATCTACGTCCTCTCCGCGCTATCGTCCTGGGTGCACCACGAGCAGGAAAAACATTACTGAGTCGTCGTCTTGCCAGAGACTATTATCTACCGTACTTGTCTCCTGCCACGCTACTAAGCGAGCTGTTTGCGTCTACCAGTGATCCTAAGAATTTGGCTTCGCCTGAGGCCAACACCGACAACCCAGAAAATGACGGTGAGCAGAAGGACATCAATGCAAAAGCTGTAGGCGCAAACAACCACGAGCATGGAACTCTTGACGCAGTGGAGACACAAAAACTACGTGACGAGTTGCAACAATGGGCACCTCCCGCCGCTGTTGTCGGCTCCACTGATAGCAGCGCGACTATTTCAGCGGCAAAACAGCTACCAGAACACGGGCTAGTTGCGTTGTTGCGCTGGAAGTTGCGCAGTGCTGCATGCCGAAATCAAGGCTACGTGCTGGACGGGCTTCCTATCTCTGCAGCACAGGCCGAAAAGATTTTCGCGTTGGTAGTTAGTAGCACTGACAACGTCGAGGGAAATGGTGTGGGATCAAGTGAGGCTAGTGAAGGTGCCAGTGCCGAACCAGTCGACGGAGCTGGAGGCGAGGCGCCGAATGGAGAAGAGAATGCTGAAGCAGGAACGACAGCCCCAGTTGTGGATGTTGAAGCGATGCTAGCTCGTCTAAAGCCCCGATGTCATGTGCATTTGCCCAACCGCGTGATGGTGCTTCAGGGTTCTCGAGCCATGTTTGAGATCCGGGCACAAGCGCTGTCGGAGGCTGAAGCGGAGATCTCGGAAAATACGCAGGAAGCATTTGCTCGTCGCTTTGACGAGTTTGAAGTTGCGATCGAGGCACTGGAAACTTTCTTCGAGAAGCCAAAACCTCAGGCCGAAGTAGCCGCAGCAGCCGAACTGAAGCCGGACGCTGCAGATGGTGTTGAAGTGCTGGAGCTAAGCATGAAAAACGAGCACGCATATCGCGATGATGCAACCTTTGCAGCTCCCATCCAACGCTATATGGAGCAAGGCGGGCGCGCACCACGCAATTTCCACCTCACGCGCGCCGAGCTACGTGAACAGCGTTGTCTCGCTGAGAAACAAGCTCGTGAAGCCGAAATTCGTGCAGCGCAGCGCACACGGGATCAAGATGCTCAAGACGGGGCAGCTCAGCAAGCAAAGCTTGCCCGGGAACGCGCACGGCTTGAGCTACTGCAACGTGAAGAGGCCGAGCTACTTGAGACGCGTGCCAAGCCGCTAAGAACGTACCTCATGGACACTGTACTGCCAGCTCTCACTGAAGGAATGCTGGAGGTCGTCAAGGTGCAACCCACAGACCCAATTGATTATCTAGCAGAATTTCTATTTCGCAAAGGCCAGGAGCTTGATGATGAGACTAAGGAAGCCTAAGCAAAGCCACCTCACAAACGGTGCACATCCCTTCATGATAAACCAACTGCTAGTGTTTGCCACTATTGTCTAGGAAGTTGCGCTCATCATCGTTGGGATTTCCAAGCTGAAGTGTCGAGCTCGACAGCTTTCATTTGCATATAAGTCATTTCTGTAGACTCCTCCCCACTCGAGATAGCACTCCGCATTGTCAAAACACCACGATGACGTTGTACAGTATATCGGATGGTAGTTTGTTAATTGTCGATGACTATGTTGCATCACGCCTACCACGACTACGTCGAGACTGTAAGTGATCCAAGAAAGCGACCAACCAGAACGTTAGACAACGAATGCGTAAGAAATCAGTGGTGGCCACACAAAATCGAAACGTACTAGAGCCTGCATGAGTTCCTGCTCGCGCTGTTGCAGCTGATGCACCTGATCCTGTAATTGCTTCATCTCGCTGCTTGAACTTGCTTTGGTCGGCGACAAGGTTTGATGTTGATGCTGCTTTTGGGCTTCCCGAAGTGCCTTGTTCTCGGCTTCAAGCTGACGCAGACGCTGTTCAGTCCCAAGCGTCCGCTGGTTAAGCTTCTCGTGGTCTTCCTGGAGAGCTTGAAGCTGGTTGCGCTGGGCATTTGCTATCTTCTGAGGTGACAGGGAAGACAGAGAGGGCTTTGATGTAGCGCGAGACGTAGGCGATGGGTTGAGTAGCGGTAGCAACCGTGAGTTAGACGGGATGGATGCCAAACTAGGCTGCCGTTGAAGCTGATTCGTTGCCATCGTCCCGGATAGCTGCAGTCGCAACCGTAGCGCATCATTTTCTGTCCGAAGTACATGGTTCTCGTACCTCAGGTTACTGAGCTCTAACTCCACCGGGTCTACCTGAACTGTCGGCATGTTGCGGATGTTTTTGGCGCGTGTTGCGTAATTAAGCGTACTCAGTGTGTCCTCAATAGCAGCACTAGACGGGGAGACGCATGCGATCATGAGTGTGAGACTTTGTCCTCCTAGCGAATCCATCAACAGCTTGGTTAGTTTGCTGTCTCGATACGGAATAAAACTGCTGGAACCTGTGGTAATGGGACTGTTGTTAGCAGCTGAGGCTGACGCGGCCAGAGCTGAAATAACTTTGCCCAGGGTAAGTAGACTGCGATTGATGTTGCTGGTCTCTTCGGCGTTGGTAGACCGTGTTTCTTTCAGTCGCTCGCTACCAGCAAGGTCCACGAAACTTATTTTGCCGTATCGAGTAACACCATGATTGCCACCGCTATCTGACTCACGCGTCTCAGTACGATCCACATGAATTGTAAGGAGCGAATGGCTTCGGCTCGAGTCGGCATTCATGCCATGTGATGAAACGTGTCGGTTCCGATGGCCCTCGTCGACTACAGCCAATACATCGGAAAGTGAGTCGCACAGCACCACGAGAAGATCCTGCACGTAAAATCCGGCTCGTACATTCCATCGTACATTTAGTGCACCTGATCCTGGATTCAGCAAGTCGAACACTTGCTCGTTGTAAATCTCGCAATAGGATGCACGCACTACAGTCTTCTCCTCGTTTGGTGCTTGTTCCAATAGCGTGAACAGATGCTTGAGAGCTCGTGGAATAAGCCCGTCAGAGAGTTCCATCGCATTGCCCACTGCTCCCATGCGCTCCTCTCGGGAACAATTTCCGGCTAGCAACTCGTCAAGACCTGACATACTGTACGTTTTACCGGACCCTGTTTGCCCATAGGCAAATACGGTGGCGAGATACCCTTCCACCACCGATTCGAGCAGCGGAATCACGCCGCAGGTGCGGAAGAACTGGCCTTGAGAAAGCTCCTCCGAAGCGCACAGGTCGAACTGAAAACTGCGCACTAGCTCTCGCGCCCCGCTTGCGTTGCTGGCATTGGTGCCGCTAGCAGAGGACACCACCTGAGTGTGGTGGCCTCCTTCGACGGGAACCGAAAGAGCGACAGGTCGCTTCTCGCTCGCTCCGTTGTGTTCATCGGTCGACAGCGCACCACCACGCGCACCAAGTCCGCCGGTCCAGCACTAGGCCTATTGATATCCACCTTGGATTCTCGTATCATCGACAGGTCGGAGGCTCCGTCCGGAGTCCGCGAGCGCTGCGTCAGGCCTGGAGCCGGCAGCAGCCGATGCGGAACCGTCACATTGGGCGACCGCAGACGCCGCGCTCGCCGAGTGCCCGTGGGTGGCGCGGCGGCTTTCATGGACTGCGGCAGTCAGGACAAACACCGCCATGAGCGGAAATAGGTTGCTGCTTCAACGACTGTTATTATCATGGGTATCTCGCAATAGTGACACCTTGTTTCCATACGCGTGGCACCTCATTACGCGATCCCCTTCCGGAGAGATCCCCAACGAGTGATGGCGCCCTGCTCCCCTCTCACCGCGCTGTGCCTGGTGCTGGCGCTGGCCGTCGCGCAGGCGGCGCGCACCGCCATCGTGCTGGAGTCGCCGCTGCTGCAGAAGACGCACTCCAAGTTCTTCAAGCTGCTTGAGGGTGCGTCCACGTCCAGGGGGACGATGGTGCCTGACTGGCGCTGACTGACTGTCTGGTTGTGCTGTTGTTGCAGCCCGCGGCCATGAGCTGAGCTTCTTCGCCGGTGAGGAGGTGCAGCCGCTGGAACTGGAGCGCTTCGGAGAGCGCACGTTCGAGAACCTGGTGCTGTTCACGCCCCAGAAGGCGCTGGGCTCGCTGCGCAAGTCGGACCTGCTGCACTTTGTGGAGGAGGGCGGCAACGTGCTGCTGTCTGCCAGGTGAGACAGGGGATCTACTGAGGGTACAAGCTGATGAAGTCTCTTGTTGCGTGCTCACCGGCTTGTGCTTGTTCGTCATTTGATCCGCAGTAAGAAACTGACGAAGGTGCAGCGTGAGTTTGCGCTCGAGTGCGGCGTCGAGTTTGAGAAGAAGGGCAACGTGGTGCTGGACCACGTAAACCCCATCGAGGACGACGACGACATCTATAACTCGGTGATCGCCGCCACGGACTTCGTGGACTCGGAGC
>JAAVTI010001010.1:0-51258 GCA_011947335.1 Phytophthora constricta | reverse complement strand
CTGAAAGTGAAGGATGAGAGATATGAATGTGCAGGATAGTGGTGCAATTTTTTGAGTCGTCCTAAAACTAAATTTACGAGACTGCCATCTTCCGGGAAAAACTAAGGAGCACCGAAAGCGGAGCACCGGGGTAGAAAAAGTCAAACATCTTTACCTTCGTTAAGTATGGCGTTGTTGCTGGACCATGGATTCGTCTGAACGGGCCGTCGCAAATGCTTCATGCAAGCCGTGCGTGATCTACAATCCTGTGTTGCTTTACTAAGGCTTTTGATGGTCCACACACGGATGAACTTCACCAATGTGCTAGAAGTGGGTCCACAAGTGAGTTTCCGCTTAAACCTGGTCTTTTTCTACCCCGGTGCTCCGCTTTTGGTGCTCCTTAGCATTTCCCCATCTTCCACTGGTGGACTACAAAACCTAAATTTACGATACTGTTGTAAATACACAGTATCGTAAATTTGGGTTTTGGCAGTCCACCAGTGGAAGATGGAAGTCTCGTGCTGAGCTGTGCGGTGAGCGTCTACGAGGACAGATATTTTTTAGATGAGCCAAGTCGATCTTCACGCTACCGAACAGCGTGAGAGGTGATTACTAAGTAATGACAAGGCGTTCATGCTATATTGATTACTGTTTAAATGCTTCCATTTCTTGTTGAGTAACTTTTAATGAATATCATCGGTAGAATATCCCAACTCCGCGACTGGGCATGGTTATCTGCTTCTTGGGCACGAGACGTCTCTGCAGTGCGCGTCCGGCGTCGGCAATGAGGAAGTTGAGGGTTAGCGTTGGTTGATACAGCTTATTTATATGATTATCACAGGCTTAGAACAGATCCTAGATTCCCCCTCACACAAATCTAGGATTTACGATGCGCCGAATGTACCGGTTATGTGAACTTTAGGGTAAATCTAGGATTTGGTACGACCTAAAAGTCTGCGGGAATCGGTCTGCTGTGGTTAAAAGGTTCATGGTGGTCTGAAGGCGTCGTTAGAGGCCTACATAGGGTGATCTGCAGCTGTAATGTCTTGAGCTGACCGTCAGTAGACGAGAGGTGGCTTTCCTACCATGAGCACTCACCTGAATGACACGACACATTGGCCTGGAGAAGTCCCTTTCAAGTCGGATAACCTGTCTTGGGTTCTCGGTGAAAATTTGCAAGGACCGTCGTCGGTATCGGATACCTCCTCGAACCCGTCGACTGCGAAACGCACTCAACAGTGTCAGGACGACTGCTAGCAACATTCACTTGCACTCGCTCTGAACGGGAGTGGTGGTGCCGTCGAGTATCGCAGTCGTTATCGCCGATGCATGCTTCAGTTGAATCAACTCGGTGGCGGACTTGCAGCAAGTTTTGCTCTGCGCTAGCCCTCCCACCCATCACCCGCTCGTGCGACGCGCGACACTGCAGTCCAAGGTCTATGCAGCTGCTACTAGCAGTGCCATCCACTCGGCCCCACACTCTGCGGTGAACTGACCAACTCGCTTCGAGACTTTGAGACTCTCGGCCAGCTCGAGCACTGGTGGTTCGGTGCTCGACTAGCATGTTGTGCTTCAGTTTCTGCTTGGGCTTGGAAGTGGTCCCGTCTCACAAAGTGCAAGTTCCTACCCAAGTTGCCAGCTGCTTATCCAAAGTCTCTCGGTCTCCGTAAACGGGAAGCACCGTCCCAATCGACAGCCCGCCGGTATCGTTCTGCTGCCCCGCACCATTGCTCGATATGATCTGGACGTCGGTGGCTGCAGCGAGTGTGGCGTTGTCCTGTGTAGGGGCGGCGCTCATCTCGTACAAGCTGTTCCGCGACTGGGACTTCCGCGTGTCCAGCGTGAGGTGTCTCTTCCTCACCTTCTTCGTCTACCTGTGGCTCTACACGCTCGGCCGACTGGCCTACTACGTCTGGATCTTGACGCTGCCCAGGAACCAGTTCGTGGACAGTCTCAACGAGGATCCACTCACAGCCGGCGAGCTCGACAAGTTGGGGATGTACATCTCACTCGACATTGCTGCGTCGAGCAAGACAGGCGTGACCTGCGTCATGTGCTTCTGCGATGTCATGCACTTCGCTGCAGCATTTTGGGTGCTGCCTCTCACGTACGAGCTGTCCAAGATCGCGGCCAAGTCGATGGACCGAGGCATCGCCAAGGAGCAGGCCAAAATTCGGCTCTACATGATCTGGGGACACGCACTGATCGCGTTGTTCCTGCTCAGCGAGATCGTGCTTACGGTGATTCATGGTGGCTACTCGTTCATTACCTACCGTCTCATTCTCTGCATCTACGTCATGCAGATCATCACCATCGTGTACATGGTGGCGCTGCTGTTTCTTCTACGACGCAAAGGACGAGATGTGGAACCTGTGGATGGCCATTTTGAGGCTTCCCCGTGTACCTGCGATTGAAGCGAATTATGATGGTCTACGCAATCATGGCCTTCCAGTTCGAGGTCACCTCGCTTTACATGTACAGCTCCTCGGTCATCCGGGACGGACCCTTGTTGTGCTACATTGGCGTGAGTCAAGTGGTCTACAATGCGACAGGGTTGGCCCTCGCACTTTTCACCGGTTGCAGTCTGCCGTGCTTTCTCCGAGCGACGCATTATTTCTTGCCGCGAGATCTCGAGTCCGAACTGATTATTGCAACAGAGAAGTTGTCTCCCGGACTCTCCTACGTGGACGGTGCCGACATTGCCCCTGTGCTCAATCCAGTTTTTGTGGTAACGGATATTGAGTCTTCGAGTGCACTATGGGCAGTAGGCGACGGCCGCATCATGCAGCGAGCTACCCAGGCCGCATCATGCAGCGAGCTACCCAGGTCCATGATGATCTGCTCCGAAGAATGCTTGCTCCGTACCGTGGATACGAGATCACGACTGCTGGGGACTCCTTCCTGTTAGCCTTTCATACCGTGCGTGAGGCGGTGTCCTACTGTCTGGACGTGCAGATGAAGCTGTTTACTGCCCCATGGCCGAAAGAACTTCACGGTCTCGTTCCAGCCACTAGAAAAGTACGATCCGGAACTCGGCTTATTTTTCGTGGACTCCGCGTTCGAATGGGTATTCATGATGCCGACCCAGCTGACGGCTCGCTCGTACACTGTCGACACGCTGTTACGGGCAAAATGACTTACACAGGTGCAGCCATGGAGATAGCAACTGAGATTGGCGACCTAGGCGAGGGTGGTCAGATTCTTGTCACGAAGCGCATTGCCCAGTGGTTGGATACCAATGCTTGGCTCTTTTCGGATCTACCTTTCGTGATCGATCGTTTGCGCGACCACGCCATCCCGCACATTAATGCGCACCTCGAGCTCTTTCAACTTCTGCCAGAGCAGCTAGCCAAGCGTCGAAAAGTATTCGAAGCGGATGATTCGGCTGACATGTTCCCAGATATATGTAGCACCGCCTCGGAAGCTACTTTGCGTTACAACAATCCGCAGGATGGTGACCAAAGTCAGCCAGAAGCTCAAGGCCAGCTATCATCTCCGAAGCTCACCCCATTCCGAATAATCGTATAGTTTATAAGACCCATGTCCGTCCAGCTAATTTATTCTCAATACAGCCATCGCTTCATTTAGTCACATACCGATGCTGCATCCTACTACGCCTTCATCTTAACGTCCGTTCCAATTGTCACTTGAAAACTGCAAAAATGTGAGGAACGTCTCACTCTCCGTTGCTAGTCGCGAGTCGGTTCTCTCGATCTGGATAACATGTCGAGGGGAGGAAAAGCTTTCGCATCTCATAACTAGTGGCTTCGGCACGACCTGAAAGACTTCCAGCATGGTGTTCAAACGCGGAATCGAATATTCACAAACAGGCTCGATGATGAACTTGGTCGCTACTCGTGATGAATTGAAGGCAAGCCACTCTGCAACTCGTTTCGTGACCAAGATCTGTCCTCCAGATCCCAACTCCCCAATCTCGTTGGCAATAACCTCAGAAGCCCCTGTGTATGTCAGCTTCCCGGTCACTGCATGTACATCTTGTATAAGGGAACCCTCAGACCCAACAGCGTCGTGAATCCCCATCCGTACACGCAGCCCACGGAAAATGGTTTTAGTACCAACACGCACTTTACGGGCCGCTGGCACCATTCCGTGAAGTTCCTTGGGCCACTTGGCATTGAGAAGCTGCACTTGAGCGTCCAAGCAGTACTCAACGGCTTCCTGAATTGTGTGGAAAGCCAGCTGAAAGGAGTCTCCTGCAGTGGTGATTTCGTACCCGCGGTAAGAAGTTAACAGGCCTCTGAGGATATCATCGTGCACTTGAGTCGCTTGCTGCATGACTCGGCCATCTCCGGCAGCCCATAGGGCACTTGAGGATTCAATATCTGTGAAAACGAAGACCGGGTTGATGTACGGTAGTTCCCACCCTCCAGGCACACTTATGCAGTCCCGATGCTGCGTAAGACGCGCCATAATGTCCTCGGGAACACAACAGCTACAGAATCGCAAGAAACAGGGTTGACTGCAACCAGTGACGACGGAAAGCACGAAGCCACGCGAATAGTAAAGTACGTAGCTCACTCCCGCGTAGCTTTCTAAACGCTTTGTCTGCTCCGGTGCCATATACATGATAAGCGACGTGAACTGGTACTGGAATGCGAACAATGCGTAGACCAACCTATTATCAAACAAGCACAAAGAAAACGATAATCAGGCTACTAGAACGCACAGTAATGTGCTAAAACATTAGCGTACATGATCCATTTGAGCCTTCGATAGAGCGGAGAAGCCACGAAGCGACAATGAACACTCTCGTAGTTCCGTCCCTTGATTTTCAGCAGAATAACCATGACCACCATGTAGGCAAGTGCGACGATCTGCAAAAAGTACACGAGGAGCAGCAGCACATATGCGTAGCTGGAGTAGCCCGTGTACACAATAGCGAGAATGACCTCGACGGTGAAAAAAATTGCGATGCATGAATGCCCCACCCACGAGTACAGACGGATTTTGCTCTCTCGTGCTTCTCTCCACGATCCATCGACAGCGCCACGAGTTTCGACAGCTCATACACAAGCGCCGAGATCCATATTGTAAGACCAAAGTGTACGGTGTCGCCTACAATTATGGCACCGGTGACCCAGTTGTTCTGCTTGTCACCCACTTTCAGCACAGCTCTGGTGCTCAATCGGTGTAGCTCAGATCGCAGTAGAGCTTGACCTTCCAAATGTTCACTTTCATTTTCCAAGCGATGTAAAGCGTCGGCAAGCCAGACGAAGTAAACCAATCTCGCCAAAGCAATTATACATTGGTACGTGAACAGAACCGAAAACAACCAGCGCACGCTTGACGCTCGAACGTCCCAGTCCCGGTAGAGTTTGAATACAAGCAGCGACGTGCTGACGGCCGACAAAGTCAACGCAACCACACAAAGGAGAGCCCACAACATTCGCCCTGAGCGAAAGCACGTCGTCGTCAAAGCTCGACTGACTCAGTGCAACAATGTCGCTAATTGCCACAATGAAATCGTCGATCTTCCTCAGACAAGATTTGGTTGACCGTCAACTGGGACAAGGCCACAAAGCTTCAAGATGCTGTCCAACACCACCCTCGTGCTTCGTGCTTCGTGCTTCGTGCTTCTAGTTGCTGTCGTCGAAGCGTTCGTATAAACAATCGACGCTCCTCTTCACTCAGCGCATGAACGATTGGTTTCACAGTGAACTATACCCCAGGAGAGACCAAACTGGGACCATGCTGCTTGCTGCAGAGGAGTTTCAATGTGCTTGACCGGTCCAACTCGCAAACATTGGTCGTTTCGCTTCACAATTAGTCCTGCCTGTTGCGAGCAAGTGCCCGTCCCAGCACAGAGGGTGCGACGAGGTCACCACCATTTCTTTTTTGGTGAAGTATGCAGCTAGTTATTTCATCGGGACACGGTTACAGTGTACCGCACCTCTCAGGCGATATGGGAGCGACGATGTACAAGAAAAAGGTGTTGCAGCGCTGAGTCCAGCGCTGCAACACCTTATTTTCGACATGCATTCACAAGCCTGTTAACTACACAATTGAATTGTATCGAGTTCCAAGTTGAAGTGCTTGTCGAATCACAGTCCACCCTCGACTTGAAGGTCGTTGCTATCTCGTTTTTCCTTGTCCCGCGTTGCAGAGAGCAAACAGGAGGTGCCAGCAATTTTAGCATGACCAGTAACTGCTGTACGGGCAAGTATGAGTGCAATTGCTCTCCATCGCGTCTTCACCATGTGGAGCTAACTGTGCCGTCGAGACCAGTGTCCGTTATTTTTTCGGCTTGTATGGAAACACTCACAAACGCAGACAAGAAGCTTAAGCGCAAACGAAAGCATCGACGTAAACGAAAACGCCGTCTCAAAGAACAGAGCGAGTTGTGCGCGCCTAGCTCAGCCGAACCAGAAACAATGGAGGGTTTACCAACACTAATCGTTCCAGATGACCCTGAAACAGGGGTCATTGAGGCGACCCAAGACTCCACCTCCCGTCGAGATTGACGAGCAACGTCTCCTGAGCAACACAGTCCATCTACCTGTTAAGCTGAAAGCACTGTCCAATGCTCCGATTGCACCTGAGACCTTCGTGGTTGATCCGGCATCAATACAGGCAACACCTCGTCAACCAACAGCTCGTGACAATTCACAGCCTCCGGGCTCTAAGAAGACGACACCACGGCCTCCTACAGCTCGGGATGAACCTCAACTTCTAGGATCAGTGCACGTCACACCCCGTGAGCCTGCAATTGCAGACGGGCAGCAGGATTCCCCACAAGAGCCTCCTGTCATCACTCCAGTTCTTGTCGTCCCCAATGCTGCCCCGGTGGATGCTGCACCAACAGAAAGATCTTCACGTGCTGCGTCACTGAATAGCAAGGACTACAAGGCTATGGCCAGCGCGCCGCAGCCGCAGCCAAGTTAGATCGTCTCGCAGCTGGCAGTAAATCCGTGTTCGACACCAATATGAACGATATCGCCGAGTTGGGCATTGGGCTACAGCTTTACTTCCTCTTGATCAAGTACTTGGGCTTCGCCTTCCTGATCATGGGGATTGTATCACTACCGGCCATCGTCGTCAATTACTTCGGCAATGGTGTCACTGCAAAAATGGTTGATCCATTGCAGCTGGCCTACGCTTCTCTAGGAAATCAAGGTGTCAACCCTGACATTGCGTCCGACCCGTCCAAATGTCTTCCAGTGGGTGAAATCGACTGCACAGGTATTACGGTCAATACTCCATTCACGACGGACCCGGCAAAAGTGGCCTGGATTGTGACTGCCAGCGACGCAATTTACTCGTTTGTTTTCCTGGTTGTGTACTTGATATTCCGTCGGCATGCAAAACGAGCTATCGAGACTCACCAAAACGAACACCTTACTCCGGCCAAATATGCTGTATTTGTGCGTGGCCTTCCTCCGGACGCTACGGCTCGGGAGGTGTTAGAGCACTTTAACTCGCGTTATGATCCGACTCAAGAGGAACGATACTATCCACTTTGGCTTGGCTGCTGCTGGGGTCGACGGCCTCGTAAAGTAAAACACTCACTTTCAAAAGGTGCAGTTAATTGCAACGTCGTGCGCAATCTTGACCATCTTGCACAGTCCGACGATATCGATCACGTGGCGAATTCCTTAGCAACGGGTGCACTTGCGGCTGACATGTTGAAAATCGCGGACAAGCGCAACGAAAAATATGAGCAGAACCAAATGTACTTAGACACGTGGATTGCCGAAGTGAGCATTGCGCATCCGACAGGTGGTCTGTTGCGTACATTTCTCGCCATGGAAGCTCTTACTCGAAAGATATCCGACGCACAAGCTCTCGTATCTATCCTCACACAAGAAAAGGACCAAGCAGAAATCGCTCTTCAGAACTGGACTCCGCCTCCGGGCAAGAAGAACCCAAAGAAGCCTAAGTCGAGCTTTAAACCAGCAGATGAAATTTTGTTGCAGACCACAACAAAGAAGCTTGAGCGTTTGCAAGCCGCAATGACCAAAAAGACGGGTACATTAAAAGCTCTGAAGCAGGCAAACCAGCAAATTCAAGAAGGATTGAAGCGTCAAAAGAGGAAGAGCTAACTGCTGCTAATGCGGCCGCAAATGGCACTTCTGGTATAACCTCAGATGATACCAAGGCCGCATCCAAAGCCAAACCAAAGAGTAAGAAAACACCCAAGGCGAAGCCATTCGACTTGGCAGCTTGCGAGTGTGCCTTTATCGTATTTAATAATCTGGAGTCACGGCGGCGGTGTTTGCAAGATTATCGGCGCTCTAACCAGTGGTTAGCACACAAGTTCCAACCAAAATCGCTACGCTTTCGCGATGGGAAATTTTCACTCACGGTGGTGGCAGCACCAGAACCGTCTAACATTTTGTGGGAGAACCTTGAAGTGACAGCTCGAGCCCGGCGTCTGCGTCGCGGATTTACATATTCCGTGACCTTCTTGCTTCTACTCATTTCAGGCGCCATTATTTCCGCCGCACAGTCGGCGCAACAAACTTTCAAGGATAAGGCACCACCCGCTGGACTTTGTGAAGTTACTTTGCCGGAAATTTTCTATGCAAGCCCAGACTTCGATGAGGGAAAGCTCGTCTGGAATCTCGAGTGGAATCCCAACGCTACATGCACGCCTGGAGACAGCGGCGAGGAGCGATATTACGTCGCGTATACCAATGGGGTAGAAAATGACATCAATGTGCGAAATCCAACATCTCCTGTTGATCAGCTTCATCGGTGCGTGGACCCGTGCGTCTCCGAGAAATCAAGCACGACGTGCAATACCCTGGCGTGCTTTGACGGTGTAGCCCGCGAAGAATTGGGTGAAGATTGTGAAACCTACCAAGCCAGTCATGTCCTCTATTGCTTCTGCACTACTCAGCTCCAGACAAGTATTGCAGAGTTTGGACTTGTGAGTGGACCTCAGGAACTCTGGGAAACGTACGTGCCATGTCGCGGCTTCCTAACCGATTTCCTGACCAAGAATGTCTTCATTGTCATCGCTTCCGCTGTAGTTGTGATTGTGAATCTCGTGCTGAAGAGTACACTGCGCGGCTTCGCGTCATTTGAACGACACACGAGCGAGTCGGCTAAGGCCTCGGCCGTAGCACTGAAGATGTTTGCAGCCCAATTTCTTAACACTGCCATCATTGTGCTTGCCGTGAATGCTGCGCTTTCATTGAATTCGGTTCCAGTCATTGGCGAACTGTTTCGGGGCAAATTCAGCGACTTCCAACGGGACTGGTACCCTACCGTGGGCATGGGCGTCACAATGACAATGCTGATCAACGCAGTCGTGCCGCAGCTCCTGCTTTCGCTACAGCTTTGTGTGATCACTCCTCTTAAACGATGTGTTGTACGCCGTCATGTGCGCACGCAAGAAAAAATGGACAAACTTTATGCCGGACCAACCTTCGACTTGGCTGTTAGATATCCGGCGGTGCTCAATTCGGTCTTTGTGACGCTCGTTTTCTGCGGAGGCTCGCCCGTGTTACTTTTCATTGCATCGCTGGCCTGTACAGGAACCTTCTGGTTAGACAAGTTATCGTTGTTGTGGCTATACAGCGTCAAAACTGCGTACGATGAGGACCTCGGTGAAACTGTGCTTGCGTTGCTTCCTTGGGCACTGGTGGCGCACTTGGGGTTTTCATCTTGGATGTATGGCAACACGGACTTGCTTCGGGCACCGACGCTAAAACTTACCTGGCTCTTCGAGTTGTTTGGACTCAGCACTGATGGTGCCACGAACACGGAGGATTTGTACTCGAAGCTGCTTACCGAGGCGGAATCCCTTGATCCACTAGGAAAGAATGGATTCATCGTCAAAGTGGTGCATGCGAATGTGATGCTGATATTCGTGCTGCTAGTGCTGGTGGTGGTCGGGATTCTTGTATCCGCTGTGTGGGTCAACGTGTTGCTTCCCGTGCTGCGTCAAACTCTTGGACGCATTCTTCTCGCGATTTGGAAACGTCTTCGACCTCTGTTCAGGTTTTGCCGCTGCCGCTGTTCGTGCTTTCGTCGACGACGGACCACGGTCAAACCC
Source organism: Phytophthora constricta (assembly GCA_011947335.1). Lineage (NCBI taxonomy): Eukaryota > Oomycota > Peronosporomycetes > Peronosporales > Peronosporaceae > Phytophthora > Phytophthora constricta. Next base: position 41,258 of record JAAVTI010001010.1, on the reverse strand, counting down.
ACACCATTACCTGGTGATGCATCAGCTATACAAGTCCCACAAAAGCCACCTAGTGGTGGGCGTTCTGCTAAGGTAGCGGTGGAATTGGTTCTATCCGACATACCGACAAGTGATGAGATAGTTCAGTCAACAACAGTTGAGACGGCAACAATTGAGGCGATGGCAGTTGGCAATGGAAAAGAAGACGGGAACGTTGATGCGGCAGTGTGGGCAGCAGTTGAGCCGCTGGTGCAGAAGTCCGCAGCCGCCCCTCGGGTGTCGACGGCATGGTCTCCCGAACCAGCAACAGCAGTCGTCGAAATTCCTGCACCAACCGCAACTACCGAGGTCAAAGCTCCTACGTCAGCCAGAGCAGCACCAGATGAGGTCGTCCTGCCAGAATTTACCGATTTTTTCCGCAAGTCCGTGGGGCCCAAGTTCCGTCCAGATGGAAAGCTGGGCTTCAAGCGCGATTCAAGTCGCCCCTCGGAGCTTGTTCGACAATGGCAAGAAGAGACCGTCAGCAATGGATTCAGACGGATGCCTGGTGAGACCATGCGCACATGGGAAGCCATTCAAGCACCAGTTAAAACTTACGCAATCGAGGCGAACGCTAAGTACAGGCTCGCCGTCTCTGAACTTGTAGCAGCTTCGAAGCGAGCACTTACCGTCGTTGAGACCGTCGAGACCCCACGAAAACTTGAGGTTCAACCTGAGGTGTCTGCAACCACCGTCGAAACACCAGGTGTACCTGATGACACGCCAAAGAAGGAAGTACCTGCAACAATAGTAGAGTCGCTGCCAGTTCCAACCGAAGCTCCAGTTGCAGTCAGTCAGCCGTAGGCTTTAGAAAGAGACCTGCACAATGATAATCTGCCTGTGGCATCAAGCGATATTTATTAGTCTGATAGAGTCTCCCATTTCTGAATGCTCACTCTGCATCATTGAAATGCTTTAATGAGATCTGAAGACTTCACTTCGCTTTGTCAGTTCTGCATCACTTGGCCTCAGCCATCGTGTAGAAGCCTTGTGCGTACTTCTTGCCGAACTCGGCAGCCGATTCCGGCGGGTACTTCAAAGCCTTTCTTGGATTTTCATCCAGCTCCTACAGTGACGTCAAAGCACAAATTCTGTCAGTTCATCAGTCACCGCGATGGCTAGGAAAACGTGAATACCACCTCGAAGATGGCCTTGATATCTCCGTCAAATTTCTCGTAGAGTGCTGCCAACTTGTCCGCAACCCTCGGGTCGTACTCGAGTGAGTCCGAATGCTCGCGCGTGCCTTTTGTAGCATGCAGTCCCTTGCTCGCCTTGTTCAGCTCCGACTCGGACACTGCACCTCCTCTTTTGGCCTCCATACTTTGTTGTCGATGGTCGTTCTCGTGGTCAACTTGGATACTGAGCAGCGAAGCGACGCGGGACTCACCACAACTTGAATCGTCGTTTGGATCGACGTCAATGATAGCCATCTCCGTTATCCCTCCCATGTTGACACTCCGTTTCGCCCACGGTCTCCTTGCTTTCTGAGCATAAGACAGCCGCATGAATTCTAACCCTTCCAACGAAGATTAGTGATCGATCAAGATGGAGTTGGGCTGCATCGCTGGTGCCGAGCACTTCCGGTTTAATTACTTTCTAGCTTGAGCGCGCCTCACTCGCTGCTTCAATCGATCGTTCATAAATATCGCCTTGCTGCACTGCAGTCTGATACCTGGTACTTGTTCACGTCGATCCAACATCTTCACTCAACCTGCTTCTCCTCATCAGCTACTTCGTCCTCCACCGGCTTCACAACTTCCTCATTCTCGTTGTCCTCCTCAACGTTCTTGACCTCTACTGCCTCCTCATCCTTCTCACCAACTTCTTCAGCCGCGGGAGCCTCAATTTCACTCTCTACTCCCACAGCCTCGCCCTCTTCTTCAGCTTCATCAGCCTTTTCTCCTTCTCCTTCGCTCTTCTCCTCCTCCTCCATCAGTTCCTTCGGCACTGCCGGCGACGTAAACTTGGGCGTCTGCGCCTCGTCCTCGTCCTGCTCCGACCCGGACTCGTAGAATGCCGCCAGCTGCTCCGGGTCCGCCGTGACCACGAGCTCCACGGAGTCCAGCGTCTCGTGCGCCTTAGCGTCCGACACCACTGCCTCCCTGGCAGCGCCATCTCCGTGGTGCTCCACCAGCGTCTGGTACGTCCTCAGGTCGTTGTAAAAGCACTGGCCAGCTTCTGGCGCCGCATTTGCAGCAGCTCGCGCTTGCGGCTCTCCGACTCCATGGCGATGGACGTCTCGAAGGCCTCCAGTTCCTGCTGCTGCTGAGCTGCAAAGTCCGCGTTCTGCCTCGCCGCGCTCTCCTCACAGCGTTGCACTAGCAAAGTCTCCACATCTTCAACATCTTCAGCCACTTTGAGCACGAGCGCGCGCACGCCCGCGAGCTGCTGTTTGAGCCTGGCCACCAGGTGGAAGTTCTGCGTCAAGAACTGCTCACTGGCTGCTTGTTGTTGCAATGTGGTTCGAGCTCGTGCCAGCGCCGAACTTAACTCTTGACCCCTACCGCATAAAAAAGTATAACGAGAAAAAATGTATCATAAGGTCATAACTCCGTCAATATGGGGCCGTTTGCACTGCTTTTTAGCTGCATCGACAGCTCTTGCACCTGCAAAGAAGCTTTTGCTGGTTGTGCGCCGCTTGCTGCGTTTGCTGCTGCTGTACGCGCAGAAATTTGGCGCCTTCGTTGCGTTGAGGCAGAGGCGGCGTTGGGGCCTCCTGTGCCGCGGGATCGGGAGCTTGACACGCGCTTTCTGGTGGGACGGAGGCCACGAAGCTGCGACTGCTGGCGGCCTGCAGCTCGCGGTCGATCGCGGACGAGAACGCGCGCGACTTGGCCACGACGTACTGGAAGCCGAGCATGAGTTTTAGAGTACTGGGGTGAGGAAAAGTGAGGTTGGGAAAAGAATCGCCCTTTTCGGTCAGCCAATGGGAAGGCGGCAACGATCCTGTGTATGGACGTTATCGCGAGGGAAAAATTGCGCTGAACTTGACATTTGTTGCTAAAAACAGGATTTTCGGGAGTTAACAGAGGTCGACAGCATTCAACGATTGTGAATTCCGGCCAAATTTGGCGATCTGGGGCGATTCTAAACCCACAAATTCAAGTCATTATCTCAGCAAAAGCTGAGAGCTTGGAGTTTTGGAAATGGTGATTTTTGGGTTGCGACAATACACCAACCAAAATCTAGTTTTGACGGATGGATAACTGCATGGTAACTTTTTCGCCCTACACCCATTCGATAAACGCCAACCAAATCTCGTCGACAACTATCCTGTGGCGACCTTCCCGCCAAATCTAGTAAAAATCGCTTCCGCCTCGTCGTTGACAAACTCCTAGGTGGCACACATTTTGCACTACGTTGACAATGCCTGCTCGCGAGAAGGTCGCGCGCGGAAGAACTATCACACGCTCGAAGCCGTGGAGATCCAAGCGTCTACTGATGCTTCATTGGAATCAACTAGACTGTAGAAACGCTTTGGAAGCGTATGAAGGAGATGATGGAGAACTCGGTGCCAATCGCTGACGATATTGCAAACGGATCTCTTGAGTCTCGTGCTTGGACAAGTCTACAAGCGCATTTCAGCCAGATGCAAAAGTCGACTGACTGCAAAGTACGTCAGTTCCGTGCATGTGGTTGAAAGGCCACGACAGTCGGGGGTCAATCGAGCGAGACATGATGAAGAAGGCGCAAAAGATGAACAAGGATTGTCACAACCATGACTTCTCATACATTGACTGCTACGACTTTCTATCGAAGTGTTCAAAGTTTCAGACGTCGATTGAACGGCACGTAAACCGAAGCAAAGGCCGCTCGGGTAGAAGCGGAATCATGCTGACGAGCAAGGTGATGGTCCATCCAGCGTCATCCCAACTGCATCAGATCCGATTTACTCAGCAGCACAACCGAGGCACGACCTTCGCAAGGGGTGAAAGCCGCAAACGTGAAAAGGTGGAAAAAATCAATTCAGTACCGGAGTGCGGCTGCCCAGCAAACGCTCTCCAAATCGATGAACTGCAAAGTTGACATTTTGAAGGAACAGCTTCGTGTTAATCAAGCCCAGCAGCGTTTGCAGGAGGAGCAAGCGCTTTATTGAATGCTTAACGAGCTTTTTATGCTCCAATCGAACGGAACTGAGCATGCTGCTTTTCTAGTAAAACTCCGAGCTTGTTTGCTTCGTCGCTTGGATGCTTTGGTTGAGGAGTCTACAGTATTGCAGATTATAACTATCAAGTGCTCAAACCAGCCAGCACCACTTGACGTGGTGCCCTCTTGCAATGAAAATTGCCATTCGGCCAGGTTGAAGAGTAATCCTCTACGACGTCAATCTCTTAGGAGAGTGAACCCCGGTCGTCGCCTGAGGATTTGCGTCCGGCGTGTTCAGTAGTGCTGGGTGACGCGACTTACTTATCCCTCCTCTCCTCTCGTGAAGTCGAGCCTTCCACTGGTGCAAACGTCACTGGCTGCCGACGCTACGTCAGCGCTAGTGTAATCAGCTTGCTGTAGTGTACTACATATTCTTACATATTTGCTCAGAGAAAGATAATACTCAAAAATAATTGTAATTACTGAATGCTCTCACTTCCTTTGTCACTCTTCCTCGTTTCCAAAGAAATTCCGCACGAGTTCCACCATGTCATTCTGGAGCTGAGCATAGCGCTCCACTTTCTCAATTGCGCCAATGCGAGAAGTAAGCTCACCAATTGATCGGGGTCATAAGCCATTAGGACGGAACACACGAAGCTTGTATAAATGTAGGTTCTCTCTGTCATTAACAAATAGCCATGCTCATCTTTACGTGAGTGTATGTACTCCTCGCAAATGATGTTGTGTAGTATAATGCACGCCCGCATCACCTTGTTCATATTTAGCCGTGAATGAATAGAGCTCACAGGAGGCTGCTAATATTTTCCACTGAGCTTGAAGGACCCCAAATGCCCGCATGGTATATGATCGGAGCATCTCTTGCATTTCTGTAAAAATGTTATGCTTATTTCCACGAGGCTGCAGTAGTGACTTCACAAAACTGACCATTCTGGTTAGATCCCATTAAAAGACAGTACGCCATCTCGTACGTGTTTCCATTGACTTCAAAACCCACACAAGGAGCGGTGCCATTCATCAGGTTGTCAAAGACAGGAGATGGGTCTAAATTTTTGAGTCATTCAGAGATCCCGGTCATCCAAAGCTAGCGTGCCAAATCCACAGTTCCTGATCGGCGCATGCCTTTAAAACGACAGTAGGCTTTTTTGATCATGAACTACCCCGCCTATTCATACGGGCAGTTCTTCCACTCCCAATGCATGCAGTCAATGCTGAACCACTTGCCAGCAAACCGGCGGTGCACATTATTGCCAGCAGACGCTTCATATCTGACTCGGTTGGGGGTCGCAAATACTCAGCATTGAACTGCTTCACAGCGTTAACAAAGTACATGATGCTGTTGTACACGACGGTACTGGACATCTCCAGGTTTTTGACTAGACAAGCTGCTGGTAGAGCGTACGCAACGAAGAATTGCGGTGATAGGTAAATTCCCATTCGTTTTCAAGCATCGAGTTGTTGCTCGAAATAGTCAGGATCGGCTTGTAAAACGCCCTCCAACACCCGATGAAACATGATCTTGATCATGCGATTGCGCGCTCGAAATTCATGGTCACTGTAGACTGGATCTGCATCAAAGTATCGCTTCATGAAGCGATTGTAGCGTGTTTCGAACTCCATTTCCTTGTTCTTCGCCTTGCCCGGGACACGACCCCTCGCTGCGCATTTCAAAGTGTTCTTCAGGGTGGGGTGGGAAAAAGAGTTGGCAGGCTCGCTGTCATCAATGTAACCCTAAAGGTCTTGGAAGACATGTCCACCGACCGCACGACCGAAATGAAATCTCTGGAAGACCCTCCATCCCAGAACCGGATCTTCGCTTGTTTGCTCGGTGTTTGTCTGAACGGGTGCGCATTTCCAAGTTAACTATATTTGTATTTTAGCGACTTCGGTATTCCACCGGTTGGTACTAAAACAAAGCTATATTGCGTTAGAATTTTGTCGACATTTAGTATTTTTATTGGTTAAAACATAACCTAGCCCTTGCCCTCACTCTGTTTCACTTTGCCCCCTGTTGTGTACGGGACGACCCTCGTCCCAGTTTTCAGACATTGTCATGTATCCATGTTCCGCCAGAATTTCCTCAGCCCATCAGTTTAATTTAGGATTAAGCATTTCAGCAGCCCACGGTACGACTTGATTTGTGCTTGGGTAAGTATACAGCCTGAGGTGATTTGTAAAAAGTAATATAGAGCACAATCTCTAGAAATGAAAACCGGTATGGGGCGGTATCGATCACTTGCAGTTTTTTTTTTTGTATAGATAAAAATGCTGCCTCCTACATCCTACAGGTGAGGTATGCAGTTCGCCAGCTGCGTCGACCAACCAGGCAATCATTCAGACTTCAAACGGGGATTGAACTGGACAGCAGAAGAGGTGAGGACTGTATAATTTATTAGCTATTAAGGTTCTCTGATAATTACGCTTCTTTTTTTGCAGACTGTGACGCTGCTAAAACTTAGGTTCACGAACGAGAAGATCCTAGAAAGTTCGCTTCTCAGCGCGGTACGACAAACGTTTTCTTAAAGTCAACCCTGTGTTGAAAATACTAACTCATTGGGTTCACCTATTATACTGCAGAAAAAAATGAAAACGACAACTGGGAGCTTATTGCAGCTCAATTGGCTTCGCGTTATGCATCCTAATGCAAAGACTGCTTGAAAACTCTCGTAAAGCAGTACAAAGCTTGTGTTTCCGTATTTACTTGGTGTTAATCGTTTATTTATTTGCTAGAAACTTACGCAAGACATTTTCACTGCCACCGGCAATCGACAAGCACCCAAATACCCATTGTACTGGGACTTACTTGTCGATTGTCTGGCTCCGTTTCCTGATTTGCGTTGCTTCACGGTGGGTGGGTCCCATGTTGCCACGCCGAAGGCGCTAGTGCAGCCCTGCGGGTGGAGTCTTCGTCTTACCGCCTAGGAACGCCTCCTCCCAGCAAGAAGTATAAACTACTACTTCCACCAGAAAGGGCTCTTTGCCAACGCCAGTGGATCGAATCTGTGACCCTATTGAAGAGTTGATAGGGAACATGAGCACGCGTGAGAACGTACCAGAGATTCTTTCCCCGGTAGTGCAAGACGAAATATCATCGTTGCGCTGGACATTGCAGCTGTAACTTCGAAGGTGGATCGTTTTTATCTGCCGTGCTAGGCGATTTAGTCAAACATCTTCAACATTCAGAGGTGTAGGTTCTATTAAATATCGCAAAGTTGGCTCAGATAATAGTTCCTTTGGTCTCTCCAATACGTAGTTCTTTTTTATAGATCGTGTTGTGTCTCAAATACTATCAAGTCATTTCCATGTTGCAACATCTCGTCTAACGTCGAGTTAATTTCTTCGTCGCTAGAAACAATAGTGTCTAGAGTTCCCAAGGCGTCTTCTTCATGAAGAATGCAAAAGTTATGAAGAAGACGCACGTACCGATCACTGTGCCGTCTATCGGCTCTGAATGGCTCTCTTGCTCTCACCATACTATCTGAAATCGGTCCTTCAGTTAACCAAACGCGCACTCAACCGTTTTTGCTTTCGCGAATGGGCCAAATTGTATGTGTTGATATCACGCGAAATATGCGAGCGTCGTGCTCGAAGGGTGTAAGCAAGTAGTCACGAAGCATATAACCATCATCGCCTAGAAAGTGATGGTTGTAAGGGACGATGCTGCGTACGTTGATTCCAATCCAACTGCCAGAACACAGTGTGCAATCGTTGCAGCTATCAGGTATTTTTGTGAACTCCGTAACAGCTTTCTGTTGTCAACAATCGCTTGCATGTTGTAGGCTGAAATGTTTTTCTGCAGTATCAACCCCAAAACTTACATTGTCGGGATCGTTTAATCAAAGTCCCATCGACTGCGCCAACTACACAGTCAAATCCCGCGATGTCTCTAAATCCACAGTCCACCTCTTTCCATCCAGCTTTGAGTTCGGAAAGCGAACGAAGACGTCGCGATCATCGTAAAGAACACGGCACATCCTTAGCTAGGCTCAATCCAAATTGACAAGCATGTACAAATGGGGCATCTTGAGAATCGTGCCCCATTGAGTTAAAGTGGGCACGTCTGAAATCCTCCAAAGAGGTATTGCCGAAAAATGTGTGGTCTCTAGAAAACCTGGAGGGGTACTATCAACTGTATGGAATTTGAGTACATACATATATAATGTCGGTGACACTGCACTCAGTGGAGCATACCTTCGCTGCAGTCTTCCTGCCCTCCATCACCAAAGCTCTGCTGTACCTTGTCTGCAACGTCATGAGGTCAAAGTATTGCTTCGCTTGCAGATCGCCTTCCATAGCAGACCACCGCGGTGGGGCCCCATCGTTCGCTTCAGTGCGGTGAAGTCTCCTTCAACAGTGTGAGTCCCTGGCGCGATGCTGGCGAGTCCAATTGCAAAATCGAAGATCAAGCCAAACTCGATAGACAGATCTGCATATTCTTTCACGAGTCTATGGAAGTCACTTTTCTATTTGTACAGGTGTATGATGCCATTACGCTGGGTCCAAAGGTCGTCTGGTGCTGAAGTCGAATCCAGCTCGTAATTTAGCAGCGTGCGCCACCACAAGATCGCGAAAATCGATCCTTTCACTTAACCATATCTACAGGACGAGTCTGAAGTTCATCACGTACATCCTTGCTGATGTCTAGCTTGAAATTTGAGACCCCGGCTGTAAACACGGCAAGTGCTGTGCTCATTGCACTCACCAACGCATGGCAAGTCATTTGCTGCTTCGTACCGTACAACCACGGCACGGAGCCTTCGAGCTGTTCAGCATCATTCAGCTGCTCAGCATATTCGTCTTCATCGCTAGAACACGTTCCAACAGATCCTTCACAATCGGAATGTATCTCGTTATCGTTGTGACGCACGTCCTGCTCCGTGTCTTGCTCTCCAGTCTCGAGGGCATCAAACAGGCATTACGAATGAAAAAACACCACTGGATGTGGTGGGAAACTTTAGCGTTGTCGACCTTGGATATTCCATCATCTAAATCACGCTCATACTTCAGCTGCAAGAAGTACATGAGTTCATCAAGAGCTGTATAGTGTTCCGCCATTGTCATAGTTTTAGACTGTAGTTTTCGAAAGCACACGCGTGTTGGCTCAGAAAGTTCCGAGACGATAAAGAGTCACAGCCATCACGTACTGCTGGATTTGGCGTACATCTTGGTCTCCTGGGCTGCCACCAGACTGCTGTAGTTCTTTGCAAGGCGCCGTAGATAGAATCCTATCGAGTCGTTGCATAAGTCGGACACACGCCTATAGAAAAGCGAATTCTCTCCTACGTACGCGTGAACGAGATTTCAGATCCTAACCTCGACCGGAAGTCAAGGAAGCTGTCGACAACCTTCAAGAAAGAGTCAACAGTTCTCTGGATATTTATTATCCAGAGCTTTAGGTGGGATCGCTGACCCTCGTCAAACTTGTTTAAACGCATACTGTAGTACATTTCGTAATTTAACGAAACCTGACTCTCTATTGCACGCAGCCATAAACGGTCGGGAAATCGAATACCTGTCTCACTTCTTATCGCAAATTGGTGAATGTTGACCCATCCGGACTCTAACAACCTTCATACGACCTCACGATAGGCCACATTCGTTCAGCATTCATGTAACATGAGAAGCACTAATTGACTTAGTAGACTTCTGCCGCGGTGCCTGAGCGCAATGAGCGGGGCAAATTTGCAGTCATATTGAAGATTGCACACTGCGCAAACATGATTTGAGTGGAGTTTTATACTTCAACCCTGCGAGCATTTTGTCGTGAATCGGAAGCGGTCTTCCATCTTTTCCATAAGACGGACACGAAAGATGCTAGTGGACACATCGGTCGCTGGTACTGCTTGGGTCGTTGGTGCAGCTGCCTGGGTCGAGGCTCCTGCTGCTCGCACTTCAGTTGTGTAGCTGCTTAAAAGTGTGGCCATGTCTGGAAAATGTTTTTGCCAGCGATACAAATATCCAGAGCTTCTCCGAGCAACGCACGGCATTAGTGAGGTTTAATTGGTGACTTCCACTCCAGTTTATCGTCGCTCCTGATTTTCCAGACATATCAGCTGCGTCTCGAATACGAGTAGCGAATCCCTTGCATCGTAGCGGCGCCATCAGTTAAAATACCAATGATATGCCGTAGCAAGTTACCTCCACTTACGTCCTCAATTACGTCCCGTACAAGGTTGGCGTAGTAGGCTCCAGTGTGGACACGTTACCCCATTGGAATAGCAAGCATATGCATGTTGTGTAATTTACCAAGCAGTCCAAACGAAACACGAGCATCTAAGTATCCTCACTTTTGTGCGTGGCACCGTCCACCATGATCGAAAACAAACATGTGCTGTTCAGGATTAATCGAATAGCTGTCGAACTGAGAGCTACAACAAAACGAATGTAACGACCGACAAGATTCAGATCGGGTGTCCCAAGCTTCATGTTGCTCAATGCCTGATCGAAGGTACCAATCAACTTAGGAATCACACGAAGCTGGTGCCCATGTAGATGCAACGTCGGATGACCTCGAACTGATCTCGATCACGCATTTGTACGATGAAGTTGTCGGCTTCTGTCTCCACAAAGTACACAAGTTTCATCCGCTGTCACCAAGCCTGCAGGTGCGTCGTGGCAATTGCAAAACAAACGGCGTATAAGACTGGCAATCCCAGTCGGAACAAAAACATCAAACTCGGGGAAAGATGGTAGGAAATGCTCAATCTTGGTCGGAAGTAGGAACTTCGAGCGTTCTTTCTCATCTTGGATGGCTTGAAATGCTGCCCATTTTGTGGCGTGCTGGCATTCCACGTGTCTCGTGATATGATCGCGACGGAAAGAGGTGAAAGTCACGCAGTTGGATGGCTTCCTGCGTTGCTTCTCCTTGCCGTTGAGCACAGACGGCAAGGAGAAACAAAACACGAAGAGGTATGTTCCTCATCCGGATTGTCTCTCTGCCGAACACCTTACAAAACGTGCAAAGAGACTCAACGACTTCAGCTCGGTTGCATCGGAAAGGTCGAACACCAAGCTCTTTCACGCATTCTGGTGGCCACTTCTATCTATCTCGTACATTTGGCCTTGGGTGAAGTTAATACACCGTTCACACTACGCTGATCTTGCTTAATTATTACGGCCCGAGCCGATTTCGGAGCTTGGGGTGACTTGTAGCTAACTTTAACCCGGATTTTTGGGGTCGCTCGCGGTCCCATTGAAGGGATAGTTGGAGGAGATGTTGTTGTTTTTGGTTGTCGGTAAGTTAAACAATGAGCTAGTTCATGCGTGTGCATGCTGATGCCCGTAAACCGTTAGTCTCGTTCTTATCTTATCTCGAATCAAATCATCACGTGGACGACGTTTGTACAGTCTTGGAGTCGACCGTGTCTTCAACGTGAAAGTGGACACTCCTAGAGACTTCAAATGGGGAATTTGGACTTTTATGTGCACAATGCCCCATTAGTGCATTGACTGGCCACATTTTCCTGAAAACAACAGAACGAAGTACTCTCTCGAGATGAAGCCAGCTACGACGCCTCGATACCTCGGATCACGTGGATCGCTGTCAAGTGAGACCAGTCAAAGAACAACACGTAGCGCTGCACGAGTGCTAGCTTGTCGACCTGCCTAATGCATGCCCGTAGTAGTGAGGCCACCATTCACGGAGACAGCTGGCTAGTCGATGAAAGCACTCATGTGTCATCCGAAATGCTTGGCAGAACGCTTCGTCAGATGCGTTACAGCTCTGCTCAAAGTAGCTGTTGTGGACAGACAATGTTTGCCACGATTCATGTCGTAAGCTCCTGCTATTAGCAGCACAACTCCAGCAATAAGAAGACACAACCACCATACTAAGATGATATTCATATCGTCACCCATGCTAGTACTGATGTCTCGGTGCTGCTCGTGCTGGTGTTAGCGGATGAGATCTCGAAGCTGCTCATGTGAGTGCGGTGAGCGTGGGTTCACAGTGCTGGTGGCTCGGCGTTGGCTTGGACTCAATACCTACACAACTTTTACCTACACAACTTATTACCTACAAAAATTGGTACGTCTTGCCGAGCATAAAGTATGAGGGTAAAAGTTGCCCTGCCTAACCTGCCCTCGAATGAAACATCCCCTAATTAGTAGAAAGAGTGCTACCGAGCGGAATTGATGGTCAGAAAGGACTGTCAAATTCGTACTTTTCAAAAAGTATACGGTACTTTTATAAAGTGACTCCGCCAATAAATCGCCCTTGTGTCGCGAAAGGGTTAATTGTTTTAACCCTTTCGCGACACAAGGGCGATTTCTCGCCGTTTAAGGGCCTACAGATATGTGGGTGGGAAATACTCCTCTTAAAGGGCGAGATTGTCGCCCTTAAGGTATTGCAGCTGTTTTCTGTTACCTTGTTTTGTTACGACCAATCACAGTGGCCCAACCAAAGGGTTAGGCGTATTCAAAGGTAATCGGACGGTTATATTTCTATCTTACCGAATTTACGGCGCCACGTCGTCAACGTCCCTGATTTTCAGGCCATAGAAACCTGAATCTCCCATCCAAATACTATCTTGCAGACGACAATGAGTGGTCTCCAAGCCACTCAGATTTGCATACAAAATCTAAGATGCATGCACCACTCGTCGTCACGAGCATCATACGAAATGTAAGACGAATGCACCATTTGTTGTCACGGATCATCATACAAAAAGTAAGATGGATACATTTTCATTTAGCCATGCGCACTAGTTTCCAGGACTGGGAAGACAAGCTACTTGTGCAAATTGCACGCCAGTTCGAGCGTGAGGGATTGCGAATAACATGGGACTACGTCGCACGTCGTATGGCCAAGACTAAGCGCACTGGACGCGAGCTTCAGCTGCGTCTGACAAGCCTCAAGCGGACCCATGGAAAGCTTATTGGCAACTTCCCGAAATGCTTCTTTGGACGTATCGAGCCTCACCCCGTCTGGTCCCAGTCACCGCGTGTGAGCTCGCCTGCAATCAGGGCTCCAACGCTCACTGAAGCACCACTACGGCTACTGCTGGGAGCTACGGCCACTACCGCAGCACCACAAACTCTGATGAAATCCACAACCACTATGCCGCCACCTCCGACAAGTTCATTGTTTTTCGAGACCCCGCGGCCACCACCAACGCCAAGGATGCTGCTCGCAGATCCGTCACCTCCGCCTCTGCCCCTTCCCCCGCCGCCCCCTACCTCTGCTTGGGCCAGTGACCATCGCGAGGCCCCCGCCCCACCAAGTTTACTGCTGTGCCCCACGGGCAAAGCCACGCTGCCGCCCAAGACGCCGCTGGGCCACGCTTACAATAGCGGTACAGCAACCTAATGCGCTTCAAGATACGCTGCTAAAACTATCCGAAGCCACGTAAGTTATAGCAGCGCTGTTTGGTGAAGTGAGTGCCGGAGATGTCCGCCAACATACTGGTCAAATGCATGGGAATGCGAAGAGGTATTTCCGGCGGGTGTGACTAAGCTTCTTGACGCCATGGGGTCACTGAGCGATCGTGATATTTCCCTTGACATTGGGGCTGGTATTGGTAACGTGATCGCACAAGTCGCACTCACTACCTACACCAGTTTATGCATAGGAATCGAGGTACGAAGTGACTTGTGTGCACTCGGCGAGTCGCGCATCCGGAATGCTTCACGACAGTATCCACTACTGCAGAAAATGCGTATGATACCAGTGGACGTGCAAGATGCAGCACTATCTTCAAAGGCGCCGACGTGTGATGCTACGCTTATATTTGCCAACAACTTCTTGTTCGAGGAGTCCGCTAACCTGGTCATTTCACGAGAGCTGTGCAACATGAAAAGTGCTCGTGTTGTCGCTGTAAGTTGCCAATTTTGTCCAAGGCATCGCTCTTCCTGTATGGAACCCTTCTGCGCCAGGTGGAAATTCGAAGGCACGCTAAAGGTTCCTTGTAGCTGGAAGGCAACGCTGCATTGCATATTTATTTATCGGCGAAAGTGATAAACGATGTATCTCCATCGCGAATGTGAACACTGAAACATCAATAATTTCATCAGCGGCTACTCTCTAATTCACACATCAGCTTGCTTACATTGCCTGTAGATAGCTCATCGTGCGCGTGGCTTTCGGTTACACCACCGCCTCACCACCGGCCCAAGTGGTTGTCTCCGTGATGTCTTCATTTACAGCCTCCAAATCAATATGTCGAGCAGCAGACGGCTTTGGGACACTGGCGGGTGCGTTTTGAAGCTTGACGAGCCTGGAAACCGCCGCACGTTCCCTTTAAAGAAAACAACTTGTTCGGAAGGTAAAACTCGTGAACTTTTGCCAACATGTCAAAGTAGTGTTTGGGCAACACCACGGCTTGGGATCCTCACGATGCACTACACTGCACAAGCAGACACAATGGGTATGTCAGTAGTTGGTAACCTCCGTAGGAGATCGCTTTTCCCATCGGCAGATTATGCAGCGCCTTCGCTTACGATTTTTGTCAGCGTATATTTGCCTCGACGAAACGGAGGTGAATCTGGATGCTGACGTTCGGATGTGAGTGCTGGGTGTACGAGAGGGGGTCACATTTCTGCTGTTGTCAGTACTTCCAGGTGCTTTTCGTCCGTAAAACATGCAACCGTCACTTGAGTCTGCATCCATTGACCGCTAATAAGCTCTCCGACTAATTCAGTCATGAAGCCTCTGTGTGGATCGCGAGAGGAAGTCTCAGGTGTAGCTAAACGCCGTGTCAGATATGCATTTGCTCGAGCAACATCGATGAGCGCAGCGCTAGTTTTTGTGCCAGCGCTTGTAGCTGTGGCCATCGGCAATAGAAAATCGACCACGCATCTGATCCAGCCGGTCAAACACCTTGCATGTTTTGGTTATACTCTCTGACACATGTAGGCGCAGGAAATTCCAGCGCCTGATTTCCAACAGTTGTGGTCACAGATGATATTGTAGAGGCATCCGCATTTGTGACCATGTGCACGATGCTGCCGTCACACCAAGAGGCTGCCACTATGCTGTGCTCGATCGAAACCGCCTAACGCATGTCACCACGCGAGCACTTGTCGTCCTTGCTTAGCATTGTGTGACTGGGGAAGTGCTTGCTGTTGTTGCGTATCGTACCACGTCCATACAAACCTTTTAGACGTAGTGCTTGAAGCACTTGCACGGACGCGTAGTAGTTATCCATGTTGACAACTCTATTGGTTCCGAACATTGGCTGCACCACCTCCAGGACATGCTGGCGGATCTTTGACACTGCGGCCAACTCACCACTCAGTTTTGGACCTCCTCGGTGCCAACGACACCTTTCAGCCGATCTTCAATATCGCTGCGGTTGCAGTGAAGTCTATAGTTGAGGGAAATCCACGTGGACGAGCAACATACCATGTACAGTCTAAAATTGTACTTGCCGGTGGGCTTAGTCGGATTAAACACGATCATATGACGGCCTTGGCGTAAGCGACATGCCACACTTGCTTCATCTAGTGCAACATTCCTTCCCACCACAATGTACTTATCGCCTGTCGTCTTCAGCAAGTTCAACAGGGGCCTGATTCTAGCAGCAACATCATTGGCTAGTGTGGTTGGCGAAGCATTGAATCTTAGGCACCGCCTCAGTAACTTGAACCGGTTCAAAGACATAATTCCATCGAAAGAGGTCGTATTTCCACCAAATATGATGTCTTCAGGCTGCGGACCCCAATAATTTGCATACTCGCCCTTGTCGTTCACGGCCATAAAGAACATGATGCCCAAGAACTTCATCAACTCGTCCGTCGTAAACGGCTGCGTAACTTTGATCTCGTACGCGATAGCGTACGCGTTTGTTTCGTGGAGCACCTGACGCCAAAAATACAGTGGAATGTACGCGAAGAAACTCGAGCTGGCTGAGTGCTCAAAAATGTGCCTGTACTCCGGTCGAAGGATTGTCGCTGTCGAACTGTCGACATGCTGGTATAAATCTTGCGGGGCTTCAGTGGATGCCACAGGCTCGAACCGCATGCTCCGAATCGCTTCACCTCCGCCAGGCTTGTTGGAAGCAACTCCATTGGGTCGTAGGCCTCGTAGACATCTGCGTCTTGGAGATTGGATTCGTCTTCGATTTCAATATCTTCAGACTCATCACACTATAACAGGTCCTGCCAGGCGTGGTTGGATGTATCCTTCGCCAGCGCTCTGTAGTTGTCGATACCGAACTGGATGATACCGATACTAAGGTTCTCGACGGATTTCTGAAATTGGCTGTCTAGCCACTGCACCTGGAGCCTCTCCTTGCACTTCTTTGCTCGGCGGCAAACTCGTCCAACGATGTACGTTGTACCCACTAGGCGATAAACTTTCTTAGTCATCCAGGGCTCTTTCCCGGGTGAAAACGCCACAAATTGACCAATATACATGTGATGAAGAAGCCCTGGCGGCGTTGTTGGTCTTGTTTGTGCTTGTGCGACTTCACTTGGTGACGGCGAAGACATCGCAGTCATTGACTCTGCAAACATTAAATCAGGGCACCGTTACAAACCAACCAACCAGCTGAATCATTATGCGTTGCACTTACCGACAACATCGGTCCTATAGCTGTCACCACGTTCGGCTACTGCAGCAGTAGTAGCTCCACCTAGACGGCCTCGCCCTCGGCCTCGCCCTTGGCCACGACCCCCACCACGACTCGAACCCCCCACGGCCACGGCCTCCACTTCGATCTTTGCCTCCATCTCGAATCCCATGTCCACCACGGCCGCGACCAACTCCCCGAGCACCGCGCCCACCACGGCTACGACCACCACTCTGAGTCGCGCCTACACCACGACCCCGACCACGGACGGCACCAGCACCAGAACCACGGCGGTGGCCGTCTAAATGCTGGCGGGTTCCGTCGCTTGCTTCGCTGTCTGGGCCTGCACACGACAAATGCGCAACACACACCATCAGTCGCACGCTGGGTCGACACGCTAGGATGCAGCACAAACCTGGCAACAACACCACGTTGTCGTCCATCGGCGCGTCCTCGCTGGAGCCACGGTCGGCAGCAATCTCCGCCTCATCATCAGCTGAACGGCCTCGCCCTCGCCCTCGACCTCCTGTACGACCCCGACCACGGAGGGCACCAGCACCAGCACCAGAACCACGGCGGTGGCCGTCAAAATGCTGGCGGGGTCCGTCGCTTGCTTCGCTGTCTGGGCCTGCACACGACAAATGCGCAACCCACACCATCAGTCGCACGCTGGGTCGACACGCTAGGATGCAGCACAAACCTGGCAACAACACCACGTTGTCGTCCATCGGCGCGTCCTCGCTGGGGCCACGGTCGGCAGCGATCGCCGCCGCATCATCAGTCGAACGGCATCGACCTCGACCTCCTGTACGACCCCGACCACGGAGGGCACCAGCACCAGCACCAGCACCAGAACCACGGCGGTGGCCGTCAAGAAAAAGGGCTAGCTGACGGGGTCCGTCGCTTGCATCGCTGTCATTGACTACGCAGCACAACGAAACAACGCACACCGTCAGAAGCACACGGTTGATAGCCACGCGACCACGCAGCACAAACCTGGCACGACGTTAGCTAGTTCATGCTGAGATGGTTCCAGATTCCGGACGAACTGTATGACAGAGGCCTCCCCGACAAGAAAATCATCGCTCTCGTTTCCTCGTGGGTTTCCCCTTGGCCGGACGTAGCGGTACCGAGTATCCAGGCTTCGGCTTGGGGGCGGTCTGGTTGTCCAACCAGCCTTTCGGAGCCTATCCCAAGCGTACTTGAGCTCAGCCGCGGTGCTTGTGGTCCCAGGGGTACTGCATGTGCTCTCGGTAGCACGCGTCAAGCGCCTGCGCTTCGTTGCGTCTCGGGGCCCGTATCAGCCCCCCGCTTTGCCATCCAGATTACGAATTAGATTGTGAAGCCGAAAACTGGAGGCCAGCACGCATCGTCCCATCTCGATTGGTGTATAAAGGTTTCAATTAGATAATAAATACTCAAGTGGTAAAACTGATCATCAATGATATCAGAGGATATGTTTTTTCAAAGGTTTGCAGAAGGGCGCCAAAATTTGCCGCCAACCCAGCTTTTGTTGCGCAGCATAGTTTTGCAAGATGTATACACATTTGCTGGCGCATCGCGGTCTGCAAAATAAATATGTATACAGAACAAATGCACATTTGACAACAAAGCAATTTGCTTTCAGTGGTAATCAACGAAGGCACAAAGCTGCAGATGTAGGAACTCTCTGGGACACTTCGGGTATATAGTAGAGCCTGTGTACAGCTAAAAGGCTGCTGTGGCTACTAGCAGGTGCCCCCGCCATTTTTGAGGTGCGAAACACGCAAACCCATACCGTTCTTTATCACCGCGCCGAAGGCCATGCACCAGTGCAATGTATTTATCTTACGTAAAAAAATCTCTTAGTTTTAGCCAATGATCTCTTAGTTTGTCTGGTCGTGCAGGCGGTCGGCGAATTTGACCAATCCCATTGCTCGATGAAGCGTACCGTGAAAATGTGAAAGGGCGGATTCCTCGCCCTTTCATGGCGTCGGCAAGTTTATTTCCCGCATCCAGAGGGATTGTGCACTGGATGTGTAGTACAGTAATTTTCTTGAAGGGCGAAGAAATCGCCCTTTAAGAGCCAATTCACGTTACTTTGTATGTCATACAAAGTGTAGGTGGCTCGCGAAAGGGTTAAGTCGAAGGCGGGTTCGAAAAAGCTGAAAGCGGGCCACGGACAAGCAGGGATCGACAAAACCCATGTTTCTCACATCTGAATGGGTGGGTGGTACTGCATCAGCGGGTGGTTGGGTTGAGATCTGGGATTTTCTTTCGACAATGACGTCACCATTTAACCTTAATGTTTCTACACTGGACGGCTTTGGCAGTGATGTCCACATCTTGCACAAAGTATTTGAAAGAAACGTCAGACAATAGTGCGAGAGAGATGGCTACAACCCAATACACCCCGACATAAGGTAATGGGTGGGTGGGGTTTTCATAGAACCCATTGCCAAAAAATTAAATTCCATTTTTGTAATCCTGCGGACAAGGTGTGCTGCATGCATGTATACAAGTTAATATTGTATCTTAGCCTACACGACATGCAATCACGGATAGTCCGAGTCTCTGAGGAGGATATAGTACGAAACAACTGGCTGGCCATAAATATTCGTGCCAGAAGTTTCGTGCAAAGGGCTACTGTTACGGGGCGTTCCCCGTTACAAAGTGGTACACGCCACAGTCCGATTGGATGTGACGTGGCGCTATGCGATTGGACAAAGAGGCCCGTTCAGGTACATATTAGCCAATTAGCGTGCAGAACCTCAATTGGTAGCTGGCAGCAAACCAGGCTTAAGTTCGGTTTTGCGACCGAACTTAATATCACTCAGAGTTAATTTTGCTTCCAAACCAACGAGTCTTGGTACTGAGTCCCAAGACTGTGCTTCCTTAACACCCAGCGAAAGCATACGTAACGGTGCACTTTGGCCCCGTTACACCTGGTAGCACTCCGTAGTCCTTCCAACGACCACGAGCGGAGAGCGAGGTGACGATCGAAGGATCGTCAGGCGCGATGAGTCGAACTCGGCGCGCCAATACATACCCCGTTCTCGACGTCTTAGGGCCGCGCACGTGACTGCGGCGGCTTAACCGGACGGCCATCCATGCTGTGCTATTATTGTCGCAAGCGTGGCCACCGCGCGGCAGTATGCTGCGCGCCGGCTCCCGTGCTCGCCACCATCGAGGTATTCGACAATCCTGTCTACTCCGGACAGTAAGAAATTGGAGGCGTCCAGTAGGCGAGGGGCCCCCTACTGGGCAGAGGGAGGCTTTGAGTTCCTTGGTGGCGGAACCTCCTCCTAGCCCCGCTGTGCTGTATGATCAGCTGAACGCTACCACCTCCAGCAGCGACAAGAGACTGATCGTCCTCGGTCTCCACGTAACGCGCGCTCGGCGTCCCATCCGTGCCCTGCTGGATTCTGGCGTGACGAACAACTATTTTCGCGCCGAGAGTCTCTCGGTACTTCCGAGAGACCTGCGAATCCGTGAAGGACTCGGCTCAATGATTGTCAAGTACACAAATAGTAAGACGCGGCAGCTGCCGCGACGAAGATTCAACTTTGATTACTCGTTTGATGACTTCTACGGGGATGGCGAATTCCTCGTGACCGGATTCAGTGGATCCTTCGATTGCGTCTTCTGAATGCCGTGGTATTCACGGCATCAGCCAAACGTCGACTGGCTGAATCGTACGGTCCGACCTCGCGACATCGACATCGACGTGGCGCTTGCGTTTCTCCGGTCGTCCACCAACATACTTTGGCCAGACGTTACCGGCATGGATCCCGACTCTATGACACTCGCGACGCACGAAGAGATCGATGGTCCTTCGTGCGTAGCGTGTAACAGTGTCACGTGCGCCGACTCTAGCTCGCAGTGGCGACAGAGTCCGAGTAACACCGTTGCGCAGCGGCCCCTGCGCAAGCATTACGCGGTCGGGCAGGGTCTCTCGCATAAGTAAGACGCGGTCAAGGGGCTCCCACACGAAAAAAAACACGGTTGGGCAGCGGCTCCCGCTTGAAGACAACACGGTCGAGCAGGGGCTCCCGCATCAGACGGTTGCAGCCGAGCAGTGGCTCCCGCGAAAGGAGAAAAAGAAGAAGCGCAAGCAGAAGAACAAGCATAGAGGCCTCGGCCCTCGCTCCAAGCACGACTCTGACTCTGAAGGTGAGGCTCTCGATGTTGAGGTTCTTAACTTCATCGAACATTCGGGCGCTGAC
Organism: Phytophthora constricta; assembly: GCA_011947335.1. Taxonomy (NCBI): domain Eukaryota; phylum Oomycota; class Peronosporomycetes; order Peronosporales; family Peronosporaceae; genus Phytophthora; species Phytophthora constricta. Next base: position 20,422 of record JAAVTI010001010.1, on the reverse strand, counting down.
CATCATCGTTAAGTGCGTGTCGCAATCCTCTCCGATCTGCTTCTGCGCTACCTCAGCTCTCAGACATCTCCTGGAAGTATTCCTGCGAGATCTCAAGCCTGATGAGATCGAGCAGGTGTGTATGATCACGGTCTCGGGCCCAGTCGCCGATGTACCCATCGGTGTTCTTGCGTCCGCCGACTCTGCTGCCGCGGTCAACGCCGTGGCCTCATCTGCCAGCAATAAGTCTGGTAAACACGAGCGGCCGGAAGGTGCTGAACCCAATTCAGCGCACGAGCGGCCGGAAGGTGCTGAACCCAATTCAGCGCACGAATAGCGCTTTGCCTCACCAGTCGTGGGAAGCGCTCCTAGCCTCTGGCAATCCGATCTACGACCTCGCATATGATTTCGCAGACGTATTCCCGGACAAGACCTCTGCAACGCTTCCAGCCGATCGACGAGTGCAACACGAGACAGACCTCGCGCCAGGCGCGAAGTACTTTGTGACGCGGCAGTGACCGCTTCCCCGTGATCAAGTCCAAGTCATTGACGACTTCTTCGAGGGACGCAATCAAGCAGTCATGTGCGGGAGAGTATCTCCCCGTAATCGAGTCCCACCTTCTGAGTGAAGAAGGCCACAGAGGGGGCGGATCGCCCACACCTTCAACAAGCTCAACGATGCGACGATTCAGCACAGACCCCGATCTCACGCAAGGACGTCATCCTCGACTCGATGACAGGCAGCGAGGTCTATAGCGCCATCGATTTGACCGATGGCTTCTATCAGATGTGAGAGCGACGTAACCTAACAGCGGTGAGTACGCCAAGCGGCATGCTCTGAGAGTGGCTGGTTATACCGCAGGGCCTGAAGAATGCCCCTGCGACCTTCAATAGAATTGTTTCAAATGTCCTCCGTACTTCGATTCAAGCTACTTTGATGACATCTCCCTCCATAGTATGGCAGAGCCTCGTCGCTCTGCCGGCAAGGTCCATCTTGAGAAACTACGACGAGTATTCAAGACGATGCATACAATTAAATAGTACGCATGTCTCCGGAAGTGTGTCTTCTGTGCACTTGAGATTCCAGTGCTTGGCTGTTACGTCAGCATGGCTGGCGTTCGTGCAGATGAAACGAGGCGTTCTGGGTTCACGTTATTTGATTGGTTAAAATGTGAGGTCGCTCAGTGATTTGCTGGATTTTATTGCCAGAGCGACAGGGCAGGCTGATACATTACATAAAATGATGTGAGTGATGGTCTGGGAGAGGTGCCTTAGACCTGGAAACAATCCAGAGATGTTGAAAAACACTCGGTCGAGGTCGCCCCTCGTCCTTATGCGGGTTGCCCACACGTTTTGCGCTAAATACCTATCCTGAACGTATCATATAGTGCGTCCCGCCTGACTTACCTAACTAAGTGCCACAAGACCAGATAATCCTGGATTAAGGTCAATAGTCCTGGATCAAGGAATCCTGAGTCAAGGAATCCTGAATCCAAGAATCCAGATGTCCTGGATTCAAGTCTAAATATCCCAAATCAACTAACAACCATCAAGAAACCCCGGATGTGGTGTACATTTACACACGTCCAAATGTGAATAGTCCCGAATCAAGACCTCAAGCAGGGGTTGGTAGTAGTTAGTAGATTAGTAGTAGTATTACTACTAATAGTAGAGATAATGCCAAGCATAAGCTAATGAATCCAAGTCAACCATTAGTATTGATTTATGTCTTAGTAGTCGAAATGCCACTGATATTAGTAGTAAATAACCACTACTAATTTCTCCATACGCCTGGGTGAACTTCAAGCACCAAAGGACGCACAGACTAGGTAGCTGATGAGTGGTTCTCGTGTTCCCAAACCCCCGTTTCGCCTCCCTCTTTGATTCCCTCACCCATTTGGCAAGTTTCCAAGCCAACAGGAGCAGATCCAAACCATGAAGTGTTCAAAAGTTGATTGGTGCTGGGATGAGATCATCGAGACAGCTCCCTGTTGTGTGTGCGGGCGCTTCGTGCATCACCTCTGTAGCAACGAGCTTTGCTCAAAGGCCGATCTCTTGAAAAGGTTGGTAATCAGGATGTTACTTTCTATACTGAGTCGGCTGCTGAAAGCAATGTATGTGCAGATTCTGCAGCGTCAAGTGCGTTAACAGCTACTTCAGCACGGACGCCACCTCTCAAGAGCTTTATCCTTAGTACCACGTCTGGCATTTCTGCTTCGAATCAGGCGACTCTCATTGACCTGGTGCAGAGCGAGCTAGAGAAGAAGGATGTGGAGGATAAGGCACCCTATGGGACTGGCATTCCAGACTGGATTTCGCACGGCCCCCTCGGAACTCAACTGATGCCGTCTGGACTGTCATTCACGAACTGGGAAGCCGGTCGTGTACGCAGGCAAAACGTACACTCGCATTTGTCTTCTGTGCGCACAGATGAAGAAATGGCAGCGGTCCCTGTGCAAGACAGCGCATGCCACCAACGGAAAGACTCATCTTCTGCTTCGGCACAAGACCCACGAGCTAGCCGTGCAAGAACGTCTGAGACGTGAGCAACGCGCTAGTCGTTTTGTTGATGAGGACAGCTGCGTCGACGCAAAGCATCAAGAAGCCAACACGGAAACAGAACCACCAGTTAAACGGCAGAAGACGTGGTTTAAGCCAAAACTGGAACAGGATCACGTCACTGGGCATGTTGCCAAATGGCTGATACGAGACGGTGAGATGTCAGCCTCAACCAAGTACAATTTTAATCACTAACCTATCGTTTCGTACTTGTAGGTTTGCCATATAACATGGTGACGACGCCAGCTTTCAGGGAGCTTCTCGTCGCGCTGACAGGAGACCAAGACGCCACCATACCGTCTGCGAAGACCCACAACGACATCCTCGACGCACACTACGCAAAGCTTCAAAAGGAGACCAGTAAGTTGCTACAAGAGGAGCATCGCTTGCTCTACCGCACCCCGTTCATGAATCTTATGCATGATATGTGGACCAACAAGGCCAAAAACAACATTGTGGGGGCGTCCGTATCCTTCATAGACCACGATTGGCATTTTCGACAACTGCTTGCTGACACTAAAAACGATGGCCACGACTCGAAAGATGTCGCAAAGCTTCTGGACGAACAGCTCGAGGCACGGTTTGATTTGAATGTGGAAAATAGTGTTCGCTTTACGATTTCGAATACGGCTCCAGCAGCACGCAAGATATCGAAGCAGTTCGACACGACGTTGCAAACGGACTGCGCAATGCACGCGCTCAACTTGTGCATTGGATACGGGATCGGGCTTAAGGAAAGTGTGCAATCTACTTACACTCCGGACCCTGACCAAAGTGATGGCCAAGAAGAAAATCGTTGTGACTAAGGGTGGAGCTTTCCTGAGGGAGCTGCGCTTATTCGGAAACTGCGAACACTGAACAACTTTTTCGCTTCAAGCAAGTCTCCACAACGGGTAGCACGCCTAGCTGAAGTGTAGCGTTTTCTTAAGCTCCCTCCGCTGGCAGCAATGATCGACGTCGATGTACGCGTGGCTTCTACGATCAAGTTGTTCAGACGTTCGATCATTAACTACTCGGCTTATCAAGTTTTTTTTTCAAAACGCAAACTGCGAGAAGAGTGCTAAGGACGTCTTTAACTGTCTTTCAGCCGCTGACTGGAGCTTAGTAGTAGAAATGGAGGCTACTACAGCGGGTGGCACAACTTGCCCTCGTTGAGTCTCAGTCAGCCAACATGTTATCGTCGACGATGTACGTTTGCTTCGCGCCGCTCATGTACGCATGAACTCGTTCAAGTTCTCGGCATATCAGCTTGATGGACCCCGTGATGAAGAGACCAACGAGCACAACTTTTCTCGTGTCGAGATCCGCTTTGATCAGCTATCCGATTTGGGCCATAGATGTATCCAGCGCACTCTTCACCAGATTGCGTTTAGGCTGCCCGAACCATCCGTGTAAATGGGCATGGCTTTAATGCTCGACCCCAGAACTAAACGCGCAGCTAAAAACTATCTGCAAGTTCCGGACACAGCAGGAGCCGTCACGAAGAGATCTTGGAAGATACAAAACGCCTTCTGCAGATGGAGCATCGCGTGTTCTACAGAGCGATTTATGCAAACTCGACTACTGAAAGTCCCTCTGTGAGTTTTTCATCAAGTTCGCCAGACGGCGACTGTTTTGATACTTCAGACACTGAGATGGAACTGTTGTGTGGCGACGAAGTCACCCAGTCCGAAGATAATCCAGCAGACGATAGCGTGAATGCTGCAGCCGACGCACTGCTCGACAAGTGGCTAAACTACCGCGTGGAATGGGCTGAAGTCGCCAAATTCCAGTATCCGGACAAGAAGGAGTACGCCTCTGTGTTAGCCAAGCTGAGCATTCGCAACAACCAGCACAGCCGAGTGTGGAATGTGGAGCAGCTCTGTTAAAATATTGACGTATGTCGGTGGTTTAGGGACGTCGGAGAGCATGAGTTTCCGTCGGTGGCTAAACTGGCACGTGTTGGCTGGGACGCAGTTCTTCGACTGCCTTTCAAGAACGGGTTTTCTCGACGGGCTCATTTGTTATGAGCCCGCTGCGTACGCGAACTGAAAACGAGCGAGCACAGCGACAACTGATACTTCGCCACAATCGTACTGAGCTCCAGCGTCTGGAAGAGTGCAAGCACAGTGTGTGGTAAGGTGCTGAATCATTCACAGTGATAATAGTAGTGATAATGATAAATGCTTTCCCCGCATAGCAGAGATAATGATAAGCATAACCTAATCAAGTCACGGAGATTATCATTATCGTTATGCATGCAAAAATCTCACTACTACCAAACCCTGACCTCTAGACCCAGGATTCAAGGATCCAGAAGAGCAGAATCCTTGATCCAGAAAAGTCATCCTGGATTCTAAGTCGAGAGCTGCGCCCCAGTGCCTGACAGTGTTTTGGCGCTGACACATTCCTGAATTCCCTGGATCCAAGGTCAAAATGGCCTGAATTTCTGAAGCAGAGTATCAACCGTGAAGAGCAGGACAAGATCTTTCCATATCTTGGCCGAAGAGTCGCCGTTGCACAATGAGGGGTGTACCTAGATTCACCCCCATAGTGAAACCAGGTGTTAGTCAGTGAAGTCAAATGAGGTGGCCCACACCACAGAAAGAACACGAGAGAAGTACGCTAGTGTTAAGCTAAATGTAGTTCGATTTGCTTTGTACCCCTCAAGTGGTATAGAGTCTGTGATCCTGTTGTGGATCGCGTGCAGCCGCACAGTGTCGACGCGGAGCTCCGATCTGTTGTCGCGTCAAATTAGGTTGGGGTCCAGGACGTCGCTGTCCCAGGATTAAGCCCCGCCTAATTCATGTACTAGTTGGGCGTGTTCGAGCTTTTCCATTTCATATTACTGGAGTTTGAAAATGTCTGGATCGGCGGTCGACACCTCGAGCCAGGGACGAAGAGTGCTTCGTGAGACGAAGACCTAAGTGGTGAACTTGCGAGTGGATTTCCATCGGAGGGTAGTGCGCGATGTCTTTTAGTGTTTGGGTTTGTCTGTTTCATTGAACTTGAAGCTCCGATCAATACCGGCGTTGTAGCCTAGTCCTCGGCTATAAATTACAAAGACCATGCATATTGCTACGTAAAGTACTCTGTATTTGGTTTATTGCTGGTTTATTACGGTGTGGAGCGTGTGGAACCCTGATCCTGGATATCAAGTGTCTGATCCTGGAGTTTCAGGAAGTTTTCCTGGATTCAGACCTAGTTTCTGGTTGGAGAAGCAAGAGCTCACTCACTTTGAAAAATCAGAACTGGTGAACAGTTCCATGACGTTATCGGACCAAGAGGCTTGCACTAGGTACACGCCAGACTGAACCTGACTCCTGGATCTAGAATTTCCTGGATCAGGGCTTCGTTTTGGTTCAGGTGTATCTGAATTAGGGCCGCTATACACCCTGGACGGAAAAAGGTTCACCACCTCGTCTCACAGATCCTGAAAAGATCTCTTCGCTCTGTTCGTCTCACAGATCCTGAAAAGATCTCTTCGATCTGTTCCTGGCCAGTGCCCAGGAACGTGAAGGAAGTCCAACAGCGGCTCGGGCTTGCGAATTATCTGCGCAAGTATACGAAAAACGTCGCTGCGATGGTTCGTCCTCTCTCTCAGTTGCTGAAGAAGGACACAGAAGGGTCCTGGACCTCGATAGCGCAGACGGCGTTTGACGCCGTCAAAAACAGCATAACATCAGCGCCGGTGCTGGCGCTTCCTGACCACGGCAAGGCCTTCAACGTCGTGTGCGATACGAGCGACTTCGCCATCGGCTGCATTATGATGTAGTTCGACGACCGAGGTCGTGAGCTGTCAGTCACGACAGTTGAAGCTGGCGAAGCGAAACTATCCGGTCCATGACAATGAATTGCTAGCGATGCGCTACGCACTCATCAAATTCCGAGTGTACCTCCTCAGCGAACGGACGTTCGCGTTGTATACGGATCATGTCTCGCTTGCGTACGGCGACAAACAGCCCGCACCTGTCACGGCGTATAGCGCGGTGGCTCTCGTTCTTCGCCGAGTACAACGTTGTAGTACACTACAAGTCTGGAAAATTGAACATCCTCGCCGACGCGCTTTCGCGTCGGCCTGATTACGACTCGCGTTTGGGGTCGTTTCCAGCAACCGATTTTGATGATGATGATGATTGCGCGGTCTGCTTGGCGTCGGGCGTCAACACAGTCTCCGTTCACGCCGTCGGAACTCTGCGCGAGCAGATTGTGGCCGCTAAGGTCGCGAACGCGCTCTATTCCGGCGTCATCATGTATCTCCGGGATCCCTCCGAAGAGACGCTGCGCCGTCTGACGACACCTATGCGCTCGTTGATCGCCCGCTACAGCTTCGACCGCGATCTGCTATATTACAGTATCAATCGCGATGCCCCTCTTCGTGTCGTTGTGTCATGCGACGACATAATCCGCACCCAGATCTTTCACAAGTAGTACGACATGAGTGGTGGACACCTCGGTCGCGAAAGGACCTATGTCGCGATCACGCGCGACTTCTACTGGCCCCACATTTACAAGTGGGCCCGCATGTGGGTTCGTTCCTGTGAAGCGTGCCAGCGTGTGAAGCCGGCACATTCGTCGCAGGCTCCGCTGCGAGCTCTTCTAGTTCATGGCCCTCCGTCGGTATGGATTTATCTTCGTGCTCCCACCCGATGCGCCAGGACGATCGGGCATCTTCGTGTTAGTCGATCGCTTCGACAAGATCGTGTATCTGGTTCCAGTCGCAGCTGCTGTCACGGCGGAAGAGCTTGCAGCGGGCTTTGTCGCTGTCATGTTCCGTCATCATGGTCTTCTATCCTGTATTCTGTCGGATCGCGTCCCACGCTTCATGTCGGCCTTTGTATTCGCCTGTTTCAGCTGCTTGAGACGCGGCTGTGTATGTCTACTGCCGCCTATCCTGAGACTGACGGCCAGACAAAGCGCGCGAATCGCATGTTGGAAGACGCGCTTCGCAGCTACGCCACGTCATACGCGTCTTGGAGCGAATTCCTGCCCATGGCCGAGTTCGCACTGAATAATTCAGTGGCCACGCCCACGGGGCAGACGCCCTTCTTCGTGAATAACGCGCGCCACCCCCGCGTTCCAGCTTTAATCGCTGTGGAGGCGCCCGCAGCAGCGCTGATCCTAATTCTGGTGGGAGAGGGACCCCACCTATGGCGGCGCCGAAGACGACTTCCGGTTCAAGTGACGACCCAAGCATCAAGTGATATTTTCCACAGTGAAAGCAACCCGTTCTCCATTTGCTTTCAGCTGATCGCTGCGTTCATTTCATTGTGCTTGGCTTCGCCCCATGCGATTCGATTTCGAATCGCTGCGTTGCCCTTCGACTGCGGGACCTCGGTTACTGTTCGGCTTCTGAGCCCTGTCACTATTCCCCTTAGTCCTCACACCATCATCAAAGTGCCGTGATTGCTGGCGGTTGCGCTTGGAAATTAGGTTAAACACTGTTTCTTGTTCGAGCGCCTTCTCCTTGACGAGACAATACAGTTTAGTCTCGTCCGTTTTGCTGGACGGGTTGACGAGGCGATGGTGCGTGTCAATATCATCTTGCAGTGCCGCGGAATCAAGGTGACACTTAAGCATCTTGCACTTTTTCTTCATACCAGCGGTGGTCGATAAAGTACCAGCCAATCCATGCTGCATGATCACCTCGTCACACTTTATTAAGTTTTTAATCACCCGCGCTTTCACATCGCGCTCTCGCATGTCCATCTTCAACTTGAGCTTAAAGATTGAGTCGACGTAAATGATAGCGTCGTTCATCACGTTGTTGACACTTTTGTCAAGCTGCGCAACGATCCGAGCTTCCGTCACATCTTCGATCGTCGTATCCCACTCAAACTTGCAGAAGTTGTCGGTTGAAGTTTTGTTTTACGCTTTTTGGCGCCTTGGGTATCTTCACCCGTCAACCAGCTTCGACGGCGGCTTCGTACTCTTCCCTCATCCACTTTACCAAAGCCTGGCAGGAGACGTACGGTGGCATGAGTGCGGACGACGTGACTGGAATTGCCGTAGCAAATTTGGTGTCGGTCGTAATTACTTTAACGCTCGGGTTAGTTGCTTCAGCAGCCAGGTTGGTAGTCCCTTGTATCCTTTAGTTGTCTTGCGTCGATGTTCCACTGCGAGTTCTCACCGTTCTTGCTCGATTAATGACTGAAGTTAACTTTTCGACGTGCTGTCGATTTGGGAGCTGAAACTCCCGCAAATACAACGCGTATTCGTTGCTATTTGCCGGGTTAAAGCCAATTGCAAAGTGATTGATTCGAATACTTGTTCTCGGACGTTATCGCCGGCCGCCTTAACCGTCCAGGGAGAGACGTCCTTGTAGTTGTTCTTGTTGCACTTGTGCACGCAAGTCGGGATCGCCAGCTGAGCCTGCGTGCATTCTTGTCCGACGTACGTCGGTCGGTTACGTTGTAGGTGAGTCGCGCTCGCGCCAACATGTCGGCTGCAGGATTGGTGAGATGCTTACAGATGCTTGCCGTCGCAAAGCTATTGCCACAGAGAGAGCGTCACTGAGTTGATTGATCCTGAGGCTCACTGTCTTCAAGGGGCACACGTAAGCCATCACCATTGTGCTTGTCATTCTGTCATTTTCTCCACTCCCAACACTCACAGTATCGGCAGCCGTCCCCGCTCCAGTACTCAAGAGCAGATGAAGTACGCAAGCCAAGCCTGTTCCAATCCCGAGCCGAAGAAGACTGCTCCCTGTTTTATGTGGCATAATGGTGTCACCACTTGTGCAGCAATGATCTCTACGACCATGGCAACATCTTCATGTGGTGAGTATCCTGTACGGCTCCATGCTTACATTTCGAAACTAAAACCATATGCTTTGTTTACACAGTTTATGCAGTGCTGGTTGTGTATACCAGTGGGAAGCAATCAGTGAACACAACTCTGTGGATGCCGGAAGGCAACCATCCTAACTGGTTTGAGCTATTGTCTATCGCAGCTAACCCTCGCAGCCAGCATCCCCAGATCCCCAGAGACAACGTTTCTGAGGACCACATAGCGTCCCATCCAACGATCATCTTGTCGGAAGGCCCAGCTTGTCAGAATGATTTCCTGAATGCGGTATCCGGAAGAGGCCCATGGGCATGAACGTGGCGGCGCGATGTTTTTGGTTCTGGGCTCGGTAGTACAATAGTAGTACAATTATACTATTACTGTAGTAGTGCATCAAGCCAGTGGGCCGATACTATTTACTGTAGTATCGTAGAATGCAGAGCCAGCAAACTACTACTAGTATTTTGCAAAAGAGCGTAACTGTCAATCCCTGCCTCTTGGTTTGGTTGAGTACATACAATGCCTGATCGGACGGTATTTCTGCTCGACCAGGCTAAAGCACTTTTGAATCAGCTACAGACCGATCAGATCGTATTGTCACTCAGTGTGTCAACCCGTGGTGCTTTCCAGAGGAACAGAAAGGTCTCATACGACTATTCTGTTGGAAGTGCCTCAGAATCGAGGTACGCGCCGGACATGGCAGAATCGACTTACCATATCTATCTACTCTAATCGACGCCTATTTCTAGACACAATCAACTTTTGCATTAGCGAAGAAAAGGTACGAGCAGTCCAGAACGTTATTCTCTGGTCTGGAAACCCGCTACTTGGCGGCTTCGAGAACGATGACGAGCCTATGGAGGAGACGACCACTTCAATTGTGCAATTCAAGGCCAAGTATTTTCAACTGACGACATTATATAGATGCGAGCAGTGTTTGAAACCAACTACTTCTCCGGTCCGAAAAGAATCAACACTTCTCGGAGAGCTCAGTATCTCCGGTATGAAGTACCCGAAAGACACGTGGAGTGAGTGTATCGTTAGAAAGCTATTAGCTAGGTCTTCTTCTAGAGCTTTAAATCAAACAAATAACGGTGCACCCGCGCTAAATAACACGACGTGTTTGCAGTCCGTTTCGAGGGCCACGAGGTTTTTTTCGCAGCTCGGTCAGTTCAAGTAAGGAGGTGACTCTAAAAATATGCCGGGGAATGGCAATCTTCATTGGTTCTTTTAGACACAACGGCTGTGCGAATTAGCCGCTAGCAGACGGCGTATTGGCGGCTAAAAAATGAGTTTTTACAGGTTAAATTGAAATTGGCGAGTCGCCTTTCAAACAGGTCGACATTTTGACCAACCAGAATGTAGGATGATTTTAGACCTAAAATTATGTACAGTGAAGCTACGATTTATTATGCTACAAAAATACTCGTGCATCCTGAAGAAGATGGTGAATACCGACTTCAATTGCTGTGAAGTCGCATGACACCGACATCGGGGACGAAGACGAAAGCAGCCCGCGTCGCTTTCTGTAGTGTAGAAGCTTGTAATCGTTGTTTCCACAATTTTTGATCACTGTTTCCATCACGTTTTGAAGAGTTAGAAAACAGTGATCCAGTGTCGTTAGCTCCGTTCGATTGAACGCTTGTAGCAATAAGTTGGTCGGTTGTGTACGTCTCCTCTTGATACTGCAACGACTGTATCGAGTTGAAAAACCCGAGGTCCAGAACGTTCATATCTGGTGACCTCGGGGCTGGCATTTCATCCGACGCTTCCACCCGCCCTCCTGCACAGCGTCGGCAACTTCCCGGTCACTCTCCACTACGTGCGGACCAGCGTTGCCCTGCTGTATGTAAATAGTACGTCGCTTACTACCTGCGTATTAAGGTGCATTAATATAAAATATATTAGTAAAGCGTTAGCATGCAACAATAAATGTAGTATACTACCTGGCCAAACAGCTCAAATGAGCAGGGAAGACTTGCTCCTTAAGTAGGTTGACGTACACTGACCGCGTCATGTTAACGCACTTCGTAATAGGCGTCCCCTTCGGACGGTTTGCTGAGTTTCGTAGAGCAACAGACTTTTCCACGATAGGCCATATGCCTATTTTGCCATCAAATTGGCACTTTCGGTGAACATCATATCGTGGCCGGGCCACAGCAGCTAAAACATCACCTTGCCAATATAGCGATTGTTATGTGATGATGTAAACGGAATCGACTCATCAGCAGTCAAATAAAAAGTGTTCGTGCACAACTTACTGTTTACTACAGTAAGTTTACTACTACTGTAGTAGTAGTACAAATTTGTACTACAAGGTACTATCGGTTGAGTTACTGTTAATCCCGCATAGCAAATTTTAAAGTCCTCTCATTCTACTATTTTTAATTGACGAATAAAGTCAATAAGCGGTCTCAATTAAAAGGCATCTCAGTTGAAAACTTGCCTTGTCGATCGTGTAGGCAGTGCCTTCCACACGTAGAACATGTTTCCTCCGCACTTATCATTCAACGGCAGTGCGAACTGCTAGCACCAAAATGCAGAACTGCTAGCACCAAAATGCAGAACTTGACAATTGGGCCTTGCGGCGATATCCCGAAACACAATTAAGGACGATGTTTTTCCCATCCGGCAATGGACCAACCCCAGTAACGAGAGTATTCAAAGCCCTCGCATGTTTGCTCCCCAGAAAAACAGAAGCAATTTGATTGCCCTGTTCTGCAATCGCGTCTGCACCATCGATACAGCCGGCACATCCGAATCCGCTCGATAAACTGTCGTCTTCATAGTGATGCGACCGCCTGTTACAACCACCATTGAGTCAACAGCAACAGCTCCAATGACGGTGCCTAGTTAGAACATTTTGAAAGGGAATTCGTTGTTTGGCGAGTGTATATTTCGGTTCCTGGCAACAAACGAGATCGTCTGAAGCTCAAATAAAACTAGTGCTGCTATCACCTCATTGTCAACTCTATCTCATCAAGGACATGGAGGTATGACGAACGCGATGACGAGTGTCCAGTTTATCATAATGTGCGCTTTCGCAACATCGCAATTTTCACGTTAAAGCTATCGCATGCTGTACACTAGCTTTGTGCTACGCGTCTTCTTCCGGAACGCATTGTGAGTACCAGTCATTAAAGTACTTGCACATGGTGCCAGGAGTACACTTCGTCAGCCCAGTATAGTTTACACCACCGCATTGACCCCACAGATCGACTGTGCCAGGGTACTTTGTGGCTGGCATTGGAAATACCAGGGATTCACAACCACGCACCGGTAACCAGCAGTGCACCCGAGTTTAGTCAATGAATCAGTAAGTGTAATGGTGTCAGAAATGTAAGTCGAGTAGTCGAAATTGATGCCTCCACACTGTTTCCAAGGTTCGACTTCAGTCACATGGCCTGGGATAATGGAAATGCCTGCTGAGGTGTCGGAGTTGTCAATAAACGGGAGCTGTGTCGTATTACCACCTGCGCTAGCAGGTTCTGGTGATGTGGGCATGTCCGTCTTGACAGGGACAGGTGATTCTGTTTCGGAGGGCAGCCCGATATTGACAGTATTCCCGTCCATTGAAGCATCTGGTATAATGGTGGAAGCATCATCCGCCGTTAAATCTCCAGGAGGTAACTCCGAGGCAGGATTTTTGGTAGACAACATAGCCCCAGGAGCCTCGGTATCCGAACCTACGGACGCCGCGCTACCAACATCATGATCTCGAACAAAGACGCATCGTTCACCCGGCCTGCGAACGAGTCATCATCAACACTATAATCCGGCGTAACGCCATCCGAGCCTTCCGCGCTGCTGGGCTCCGACCACGTCGACGCGTCGGTCGCTGCTGAGGCGCCCATGTCATCCGAGGCGCCCACGTCGGCGTCCATGTCGACAGACGCGTCCGTATCCACGTCCACCGAGCCAGCCACGTCGTCCACCGAGCCGTCCACGTCCACATCCACGTCCACGGACGCGTCCACGGAGGCGTCCATATCCACCGAACCACCCACGTCCTGCGACGCAGCCAAGTCCACGGAGCCGTCCCTGTCGTCCGAGGCGTCCAAATCGCCACCAACATGCGGCGCAACGCCATCCGAGCCATCCGAGCCTTCCGCGCTGCTGGGCTCCGACCACGTCGACGCGTCGGTCGCTGCTGAGGCGCCCATGTCATCCGAGGCGCCCACGTCGGCGTCCATGTCGACAGACGCGTCCGTATCCACGTCCACCGAGCCAGCCACGTCGTCCACCGAGCCGTCCACGTCCACATCCACGTCCACGGACGCGTCCACGGAGGCGTCCATATCCACCGAACCACCCACGTCCTGCGACGCAGCCAAGTCCACGGAGCCGTCCCTGTCGTCCGAAGCGTCCAAATCGCCACCAACATGCGGCGCAACGCCATCCGACCCATCCGCGCTGCTGGGCTCCGACCACGTCGACGCGTCGGTCGCTGCTGAGGCGCCCATGTCATCCGAGGCGCCCACGTCGGCGTCCATGTCGACAGACGCGTCCGTATCCACGTCCACCGAGCCAGCCACGTCGTCCACCGAGCCGTCCACGTCCACATCCACGTCCACGGACGCGTCCACGGAGGCGTCCATATCCACCGAACCACCCACGTCCTGCGACGCAGCCAAGTCCACGGAGCCGTCCCTGTCGTCCGAAGCGTCCAAATCGCCACCAACATGCGGCGCAACGCCATCCGACCCATCCGCGCTGCTGGGCTCCGACCACGTCGACGCGTCGGTCGCTGCTGAGGCGCCCATGTCATCCGAGGCGCCCACGTCGGCGTCCATGTCGACAGACGCGTCCGTATCCACGTCCACCGAGCCAGCCACGTCGTCCACCGAGCCGTCCACGTCCACATCCACGTCCACGGACGCGTCCACGGAGGCGTCCATATCCACCGAACCACCCACGTCCTGCGACGCAGCCAAGTCCACGGAGCCGTCCCTGTCGTCCGACGCGTCCAAATCGCCACCAACATGCGGCGCAACGCCATCCGAGCCATCCGAGCCTTCCGCGCTGCTGGGCTCCGACCACGTCGACGCGTCGGTCGCTGCTGAGGCGCCCATGTCATCCGAGGCGCCCACGTCGGCGTCCATGTCGACAGACGCGTCCGTATCCACGTCCACCGAGCCAGCCGTCGTCCACCGAGCCGTCCACATCCACATCCACGTCCACATCCACGTCCACGGACGCGTCCACGGAGGCGTCCATATCCACCGAACCACCGTCCTGCGACGCAGCCAAGTCCACGGAGCCGTCCCTGTCGTCCGACGCGTCCAAATCGCCACCAACATGCGGCGCAACGCCATCCGAGCCATCCGAGCCTTCCGCGCTGCTGGGCTCCGACCACGTCGACGCGTCGGTCGCTGCTGAGGCGCCCATGTCATCCGAGGCGCCCACGTCGGCGTCCATGTCGACAGACGCGTCCGTATCCACGTCCACCGAGCCAGCCACGTCGTCCACCGAGCCGTCCACGTCCACATCCACGTCCACGGACGCGTCCACGGAGGCGTCCATCCACCGAACCACCCACGTCCTGCGACGCAGCCAAGTCCACGGAGCCGTCCCTGTCGTCCGAGCGTCCAAATCGCCACCAACATGCGGCGCAACGCCATCCGAGCCATCGAGCCTTCCGCGCTGCTGGCTCCGACCACGTCGACGCGTCGGTCGCTGCTGAGGCGCCCATGTCATCCGGGCGCCCACGTCGGCGTCCATGTCGACAGACGCGTCCGTATCCACGTCCACCGAGCCAGCCACGTCGTCCACCGAGCCGTCCACGTCCACATCCACGTCCACGGACGCGTCCACGGAGGCGTCCATATCCACCGAACCACCCACGTCCTGCGACGCAGCCAAGTCCACGGAGCCGTCCCTGTCGTCCGAGGCGTCCAAATCGCCACCAACATGCGGCGCAACGCCATCCGAGCCTTCCGCGCTGCTGGGCTCCGACCACGTCGACGCGTCGGTCGCTGCTGAGGCGCCCATGTCATCCGAGGCGCCCACGTCGGCGTCCATGTCGACAGACGCGTCCGTATCCACGTCCACCGAGCCAGCCACGTCGTCCACCGAGCCGTCCACGTCCACATCCACGTCCACGGACGCGTCCACGGAGGCGTCCATATCCACCGAACCACCCACGTCCTGCGACGCAGCCGTCCACGGAGCCGTCCCTGTCGTCCGAGGCGTCCAAATCGCCACCAACATGCGGCGCAACGCCAGCCATCCGAGCCTTCCGCGCTGCTGGGCTCCGACCACGTCGACGCGTCGGTCGCTGCTGAGGCGCCCATGTCATCCGAGGCGCCCACGTCGGCGTCCATGTCGACAGACGCGTCCGTATCCACGTCCACCGAGCCAGCCACGTCGTCCACCGAGCCGTCCACGTCCACATCCACGTCCACGGACGCGTCCACGGAGGCGTCCATATCCACCGAACCACCCACGTCCTGCGACGCAGCCAAGTCCACGGAGCCGTCCCTGTCGTCCGAGGCGTCCAAATCGCCACCAACATGCGGCGCAACGCCATCGAGCCATCCGAGCCTTCCGCGCTGCTGGGCTCCGACCACGTCGACGCGTCGGTCGCTGCTGAGGCGCCCATGTCATCGAGGCGCCCACGTCGGCGTCCATGTCGACAGACGCGTCCGTATCCACGTCCACCGAGCCAGCAACGTCGTCCACCGAGCCGTCCACGTCCACATCCACGTCCACGGACGCGCGTCCACGGGGCGTCCATATCCACCGAACTACCCACGTCCTGCGACGCAGCCAAGTCCACGGAGCCGTCCCTGTCGTCCGACGCGTCCAAATCGCCACCAACATGCGGCGCAACGCCATCCGAGCCATCCGAGCCTTCCGCGCTGCTGGGCTCCGACCACGTCGACGCGTCGGTCGCTGCTGAGGCGCCCATGTCATCCGAGGCGCCCACGTCGGCGTCCATGTCGACAGACGCGTCCGTATCCACGTCCACCGAGCCAGCCACGTCGTCCACCGAGCCGTCCTGTCCACGTCCACGGACGCGTCCACGGAGGCGTCCATATCCACCGAACCACCCACGTCCTGCGACGCAGCCAAGTCCACGGAGCCGTCCCTGTCGTCCGGGCGTCCAAATCGCCACCAACATGCGGCGCAACGCCATCCGAGCCTTCCGCGCTGCTGGGCTCCGACCACGTCGACGCGTCGGTCGCTGCTGAGGCGCCCATGTCATCCGAGGCGCCCACGTCGGCGTCCATGTCGACAGACGCGTCCGTATCCACGTCCACCGAGCCAGCCACGTCGTCCACCGAGCCGTCCACGTCCACATCCACGTCCACGGACGCGTCCATGGAGGCGTCCATATCCACCGAACCACCCACGTCCTGCGACGCGCAAGTCCACGGAGCCGTCCCTGTCGTCCGACGCGTCCAAATCGCCACCAACATGCGGCGCAACGCCATCCGAGCCTTCCGCGCTGCTGGGCTCCGACCACGTCGACGCGTCGGTCGCTGCTGAGGCGCCCATGTCATCCGAGGCGCCCACGTCGGCGTCCATGTCGACAGACGCGTCCGTATCCACGTCCACCGAGCCAGCCACGTCGTCCACCGAGCCGTCCACGTCCACATCCACGTCCACGGACGCGTCCACGGAGGCGTCCATATCCACCGAACCACCCACGTCCTGCGACGCAGCCAGTCCACGGAGCCGTCCCTGTCGTCCGAGGCGTCCAAATCGCCACCAACATGCGGCGCAACGCCATCCAGGCCTTCCGCGCTGCGGGCTCCGACCACGTCGACGCGTCGGTCGCTGCTGAGGCGCCCATGTCATCCGAGGCGCCCACGTCGGCGTCCATGTCGACAGACGCGTCCGTATCCACGTCCACCGAGCCAGCCACGTCGTCCACCGAGCCGTCCACGTCCACATCCACGTCCACGGACGCGTCCACGGAGGCGTCCATATCCACCGAACCACCCACGTCCTGCGACGCAGCCAAGTCCACGGAGCCGTCCCTGTCGTCCGAGCGTCCAAATCGCCACCAACATGCGGCGCAACGCCATCCGAGCCATCGAGCCTTCCGCGCTGCTGGGCTCCGACCACGTCGACGCGTCGGTCGCTGCTGAGGCGCCCATGTCATCCGAGGCGCCCACGTCGGCGTCCATGTCGACAGACGCGTCCGTATCCACGTCCACCGAGCCAGCCACGTCGTCCACCGAGCCGTCCACGTCCACATCCACGTCCACGTCCACGGACGCGTCCACGGAGGCGTCCATATCCACCGAACCCCACGTCTGCGACGCAGCCAAGTCCACGGAGCCGTCCCTGTCGTCCGAGGCGTCCAAATCGCCACCAACATGCGGCGCAACGCCATCCGAGCCATCGAGCCTTCCGCTGCTGGGCTCCGACCACGTCGACGCGTCGGTCGCTGCTGAGGCGCCCATGTCATCCGAGGCGCCCACGTCGGCGTCCATGTCGACAGACGCGTCCGTATCCACGTCCACCGAGCCAGCCACGTCGTCCACCGAGCCGTCCATCCACATCCACGTCCACGGACGCGTCCACGGAGGCGTCCATATCCACCGACCAACCCACGTCCTGCGACGCAGCCAAGTCCACGGAGCCGTCCCTGTCGTCCGAGGCGTCCAAATCGCCACCAACATGCGGCGCAACGCCATCCGAGGCCTTCCGCGCTGCTGGACTCCGACCACGTCGACGCGTCGGTCGCTGCTGAGGCGCCCATGTCATCCGAGGCGCCCACGTCGGCGTCCATGTCGACAGACGCGTCCGTATCCACGTCCACCGAGCCAGCCACGTCGTCCACCGAGCCGTCCACGTCCACATCCACGTCCACGGACGCGTCCACGGAGGCGTCCATATCCACCGAACCACCCGTCCTGCGACGCAGCCAAGTCCACGGAGCCGTCCCTGTCGTCCGACGCGTCCAAACCCGCCACCAACATGCGGCGCAACCGCCATCCGAGCCTTCCGCGCTGCTGGGCTCCGACCACGTCGACGCGTCGGTCGCTGCTGAGGCGCCCATGTCATCGAGGCGCCCACGTCGGCGTCCATGTCGACAGACGCGTCCGTATCCACGTCCACCGAGCCAGCCACGTCGTCCACCGAGCCGTCCACGTCCACATCCACATCCACGTCCACGGACGCGTCCACGGAGGCGTCCATATCCACCGAACCACCCACGTCCTGCGACGCAGCCAAGTCCACGGAGCCGTCCCTGTCGTCCGAGGCGTCCAAATCGCCACCAACATGCGGCGCAACGCCATCCGAGCCATCCGAGCCTTCCGCGCTGCTGGGCTCCGACCACGTCGACGCGTCGGTCGCTGCTGAGGCGCCCATGTCATCCGAGGCGCCCACGTCGGCGTCCATGTCGACAGACGCGTCCGTATCCACGTCCACCGAGCCAGCCACGTCGTCCACCGAGCCGTCCACGTCCACATCCACGTCCACGGACGCGTCCACGGAGGCGTCCATATCCACCGAACCACCCACGTCCTGCGACGCAGCCAAGTCCACGGAGCCGTCCCTGTCGTCCGAGCGTCCAAATCGCCACCAACATGCGGCGCAACGCCATCCGAGCCATCCGAGCCTTCCGCGCTGCTGGGCTCCGACCACGTCGACGCGTCGGTCGCTGCTGAGGCGCCCATGTCATCCGAGGCGCCCACGTCGGCGTCCACGTCGACAGACGCGTCCGTATCCACGTCCACCGAGCCAGCCACGTCGTCCACCGAGCCGTCCACGTCCACATCCACGTCCACGGACGCGTCCACGGAGGCGTCCATATCCACCGAACCACCCACGTCCTGCGACGCAGCCAAGTCCACGGAGCCGTCCCTGTCGTCCGAGGCGTCCAAATCGCCACCAACATGCGGCGCAACGCCATCCGAGCCTTCCGCGCTGCTGGGCTCCGACCACGTCGACGCGTCGGTCGCTGCTGAGGCGCCCATGTCATCCGAGGCGCCCACGTCGGCGTCCATGTCGACAGACGCGTCCGTATCCACGTCCACCGAGCCAGCCACGTCGTCCACCGAGCCGTCCACATCCACATCCACGTCCACATCCACGTCCACGGACGCGTCCACGGAGGCGTCCATATCCACCGAACCACCCGTCCTGCGACGCAGCCAAGTCCACGGAGCCGTCCCTGTCGTCCGACGCGTCCAAATCGCCACCAACATGCGGCGCAACGCCATCCGAGCCATCGAGCCTTCCGCGCTGCTGGGCTCCGACCACGTCGACGCGTCGGTCGCTGCTGAGGCGCCCATGTCATCCGGGCGCCCACGTCGGCGTCCATGTCGACAGCGACGCGTCCGTATCCACGTCCACCGAGCCAGCCACGTCGTCCACCGAGCCGTCCACGTCCACATCCACGTCCACGGACGCGTCCACGGAGGCGTCCATATCCACCGAACCACCCACGTCCTGCGACGCAGCCAAGTCCACGGAGCCGTCCCTGTCGTCCGAGGCGTCCAAATCGCCACCAACATGCGGCGCAACGCCATCCGAGCCATCCGAGCCTTCCGCGCTGCTGGGCTCCGACCACGTCGACGCGTCGGTCGCTGCTGAGGCGCCCATGTCATCCGAGGCGCCCACGTCGGCGTCCATGTCGACAGACGCGTCCGTATCCACGTCCACCGAGCCAGCCACGTCGTCCACCGAGGCCGTCCACGTCCACATCCACGTCCACGGACGCGTCCACGGAGGCGTCCATATCCACCGAACCACCCACGTCCTGCGACGCAGCCAAGTCCACGGAGCCGTCCCTGTCGTCCGAGGCGTCCAAATCGCCACCAACATGCGGCGCAACGCCATCGAGCCATCCGAGCCTTCCGCGCTGCTGGGCTCCGACCACGTCGACGCGTCGGTCGCTGCTGAGGCGCCCATGTCATCCGAGGCGCCCACGTCGGCGTCCATGATCGACAGACGCGTCCGTATCCACGTCCACCGAGCCAGCCACGTCGTCCACCGAGGCGTCCACGTCCACATCCACGTCCACGGACGCGTCCACGGAGGCGTCCATATCCACCGAACCACCCACGTCCTGCGACGCAGCCAGTCCACGGAGCCGTCCCTGTCGTCCGAGGCGTCCAAATCGCCACCAACATGCGGCGCAACGCCATCCGAGCCATCC